>VZTU01018394.1:0-64664 GCA_013400835.1 Zapornia atra | reverse complement strand
CTGTAATGTAAAGACAAGCTAATGAGAAGGACTTTGGCTGTGGGTGTTTAGCTGGCAGGAATACAGAATAACAGAGGTCACCGGTGACCAGCTGAACTCTGCTGCTGGAAGCACAGAAATAAGATAAACAGAGCTGATGCTACTGACTTGTTGGAAATAATGGCTAGTTAATGTTAGGATATTATTTTAAATATCAAGCAAACTTTGCAATCTCTGTGAGACATAAAGGTCAGGAAATGCAGAAAAATATATTCCATGTTCTTATGATTTTAGCCTAAGATCTTGAAAAAATAATGCTTCTGCAGAAAATCACCTTAAGCAGAGGGGAAAAGGAAGGTACATCTGCATGGTGACATCGTGTCCAGAAGTAAGCTACTTTTTTATACTTGTAAGTAGCTTGCTCTATTTCCAAAGATTATATTAATTTAGGAAATATTACCAGTACTGCAAATGTTTAAGACAGCATTCTTAAATATTATAAATTGTCACACAAAATGAAATACAACTGATTCCTTTTTCCTCTTAGCTTTGATTTTATTTGGTTTGCACTAAAATATTGCCACCCAAAATTGTGTATGCATGTGAGGTTTTCATTCTGGAGGGATTAAGATTTCAAATAAGGGGAATCAATAAACTTCATTCAACTGACAGAGCAGGTAAACCAAGATAGGTTTGGCTAAGGACCTTTATAGCAGGAGACATGACCATAACTTACTAATACAGAGATAATAAGAAAAATAGAGTTTGTTCTTTCATTTCCCCCATTACAGAGAAATGAGGAAATGCAGGGAGACTTTCAACTTGGAGAGGATTATTTCAGCTCTTGTGTGTCCTTCTAACACTGGAGGCAGAAATGAATGCTCATGCAGACCAGATTGCCAGCTCTCAGGATAATCCATAGTAAATAGAAAAGTTTGAATTAGTCAATGTATGCTAGAAGTTGAATCAGTGTCACCACTGAGTGTAGCTTTTAAACCAAGAGTTCTACTCATGAAAAAGAAATTAAGACAGAGAACAAAATACAGCAATGATATGTTTTCAGAATCGCAAATAAATTATTTTTAAAGTAATCTTATTTCTGAGACAGACGATCCCTCAAAAAATTATGTCCAATGAAATTTATATGACCATGATGTCAGTAGGTAAAAATAATCAAGCTTTCATCATCATCCTGAAATTAATGTCAATTTATTCAAAATCCAAGCTTGTGAAACCAGATTAGAATTTTACTTCACTAATAACATCAAAGCAAATATGAATGAATGATGCAAATCCTATTTTAAAAGTGAGTGCTTTTTGGTAATCTTTATTACAAGACAGAAGGACAGATAGAGAGCAAGAGAGAGGGAAGGAAAGAAAGGAGAGAACAGGAGAGAGAGATAAAGAAAGAGGGAAAGAAGGAAAGAGAGAGGAGAGGATTTGCTGCAACTGGGTTTCAGCTGTTTTATTTAATTACTAGGCAAGTGTTCTGTTTCTCATTCTGCACTACAGTGAGAGTGAGGTGTCTGCTATCGCTTGTGCTGTTTTACCTATGTTAATGTCATTACGATGCAGTGATTAACCAGGGGTTTGTTGTGCTGACTGTCATACAACTAAGAAAAAAACTTGGTTCACGGTCCAAAAAGTTGACTAAAGAAAGAAACTATTCCTTTGTGTGGACCAGCACTTCTAAGGTACAAAAACTCGAGAAATTCTGTGGTACTTCTATGTACAGGGATAGGGAAGGGCAGTGGTAGTGAGATGCCTGAACAGTTTTTTCACTCTTCAGGTCTTCTTTACAATGAGGTACAACTGGCAGATCTTTCCCTCGGTTTCACTTTTAGCTGAAATGCCAACATGAAATGTTTCACCTTTCCAACAATGAATGGTCAACAATAGATGCAGAACTGTATTTGATTCACTCATTAGTTTGTACAACAGGTTCTTATACCATTCACACTGCCAGTTACAGACATTTCTCCTGACTGAAGGCCATACGCAATTGATATAGAATCTTGTTATAACAAGATATTGTGGGGCAGGTAAACAAATGTTTTTATATGATGTATTTACTGTCCTGAGGATCAGGATGATGAAATATTCTATGAAATGGTCAGAGGACACTACTGCTGTTAGTTTAAGAGACACGGTTAATGTCTCTTACTAACTGTAAGTTTAAGACACACAATCATCAACCAGAACTTTAATCTGCCAATGGTCATTTTGAAAACTCAGTCTTGAAGTGATTTAAAAAACAAAAAAGCAAGCTGGGATGAGACTGTACTCATTTTAATTCTGATAATAATTGCAGGGAGGGATCTGGTTTTATACCAGCCTCTGTCAGCCTTGTCAAAAGAGAACAAATCCAGGCAGGGATGGAAAAAATCACTTTTGGAGGAGTGTTTGGGGAAAAGCATTGATAGTGTAGTCCCCAAAATGGGGAAATACAGTACTGGAAATATAAGGGTGGAATTTATTTATTTTTTTCCAAACTAATAAATACTGATAATATTGGCATATATGAAAAAGCAATGTTTTGTCCTAGTAAAAGAATGTATTGTAGACACTGACATGATTAAGCTGTCTCCAAATTGCTGATGTCATTATTTTCTACTGAAAACCCTCCCCAAAGAGAGGGGAGAGGTACAATTGTAGTAGTGCTTAATGAAGCATTTCCCCCATTTTTGGACCAGTGGACTGCTGAAAATTACCCAAATCTCTGGTGGACCATCCAGCACTTCTCATCAGCCTGGCTTCAAGCTGACTGCAGGAAGAACATCTGAGAGCTACTGGTTTGAAAGGCTTGTGCAAGAGGACTGACCAATAGCTTCAATTCCCTTGCAACCTGACAGGGCTCAAACTGCTGTTCCCAAGATAAAACTCTCATTACTGGTTTGCAGACTCAAACTCTTTCTTTGATTTTTACAACACCATGAATCTTTCATTCTTTAATACCTAGGGGCCTGGAGGGAATTATAGGTACAGGTACCTTCTCAGCCATGTGTACAGCCTGCTAAACAGTTCCTGGGGAGACATGGATTTGGAGCCATGTAAACTCTCACAGAAAATAAATCTGAATTTCTCCCTCTTCATTTATTGGATTAAATCACTGCAAAAATGGAGGATAATTTCACCAGTTTCTTCTTAGAATAAACAGTGTTGGTCTTGGCCTCTGATACAAATGTATGGAGGACCTTTGAGCAAGAACAATCAAAAGCAACTCCATGTTATCCTTTGTACAGACGCCTGGCAGGAACAGGGGTCCAGATATGCTACCATGCTTCATGTTTCCTACTCTAAACAGGTCCTTTTTAATTTGGGTCTGTCTTGGATTGTTGAATGAAGCATCACACCTTCCTCTGCACTTCACAAAGAACACAAACTTGGGCCTGGATACTGCTCTGAGGGTTAATAATCTAAAATGAAAATCCTGTAATGAAATTCTTAATGGATCTGACACTTGGTAAGACATCAAAGAGATAAATGGACTACCAAAGGACTATTTTAAACTAAATCTTCAGTAAATATGTGCTTATTTTTCCCCTTTTATAAAAAAAAATAAAAATTAATTGGTTCAGAGAGATAAAATTAGCAAGTTAAAAAGGAAATCAATTAAATTTAAAAGTAAGTTAATTACTATGTATTTGGCTTTCTGATAAATATAGGGGATAAGTTATAGCAGCCAGAATGCTAAAAAAAACTAAATGTGAGATTGAAAATCCACAGATCATAACGTATGAGCTGGAATACAAGGAGACATGTTTATTCAAAGAAAAAATTTATGACATGAGACTGTTATCAAATTAAATAATTTTTTAAAAAAGATATACAGTTTAAAATTGCTCTACTTAGCACCACCCTCTTCATAGCGTATTGTTTAAGTCTGTTGGGATAGAATATTCCATTAAATATTTATTAGTAAATTCAATCATGGCAAATTATTTCCCCCTCATTCAATGTATAATAGTGCTGCAATCAAGCTGCTTTTGTTTCACAATAATCACTGCATCAGCAATCTCTAATTATATATAAAGCTGCTGAAAAATTAGAGAAGTGAAGAAAGAGACACCTCCTTTGGTAACTAGTTCCCCTTCATTTCTTCTAAACAATTAAAATACCCATATACATTAACAAGATGGAACATTCAGAGAAACAGATCTCCAGTAGCAAGCACTTGAAAATGCAGATTTGTTTATTTTACTTCGTGGGTGGAGGTAGATTTATTATTTTTTCTTTATGAATAAACTGTGAACAGACTAAGACAGTTTTTAATGTTGTTTTTTCTTCCTCAAAAGTCAGATTAACTGCACAGTTTAGGAGGAACTTCAGATATCTGTACAGTTTTTGTTGAATAGGATAAATCTTTTCTAAGATTTTTGCTTACATTTAGAGAGCTACAGGTTCATTTGGAAAACCAATTCACATAGCAGTAGCACGGGGTTTTACCTCACACTTGGCTAGTATCTGAAAGCCACAGAGAGACACAGAAGTTGGTATTTTCAATTCCATTACCAAGCTGGATCATCTTCTCATCTTGACCCAGCAAAATAACAGGTATACTTTGAGCATCAGGGAGCTTTCAGGATTTAGGACTCAGTCCTGGGTCCAGTCCTGTGCAATATCTTTACCAATGACCTGGATGAAGGGATTGAATGTTCCCTTAGTAAGTTTGCAGAGAACACTAAACTGGGAGGAAATGTTGATCTGCCTGAGGGTAGGGAGGCTCTTCAGAGGGATCTGGACAGGCTGGATTGATGGGTTGAGGTTCAAAAAAGCCAAGTGCAGATTCCTGCCCTTGGGACATAACAACCCTCTGGGGCGCTACAGGCTTGGGGCAGAGTGGCTAGAAAGCTGTCTGGCAGAGAAGGACATGGGAGTGATGGTTGACTGCTGACTGAATATGAGCCAGCAGTGTGCCCAGGTGGCCAAGAAGGCTAATGGCATCTTACCATATATCAGAAACAGTGTGGTCAGCAGGTTGAGGGAAGTGATTGTGCCTCTGTGTGCANGGCTGGATTGATGGGTTGAGGTTCAAAAAAGCCAAGTGCAGATTCCTGCCCTTGGGACATAACAACCCTCTGGGGCGCTACAGGCTTGGGGCAGAGTGGCTAGAAAGCTGTCTGGCAGAGAAGGACATGGGAGTGATGGTTGACTGCTGACTGAATATGAGCCAGCAGTGTGCCCAGGTGGCCAAGAAGGCTAATGGCATCTTACCATATATCAGAAACAGTGTGGTCAGCAGGTTGAGGGAAGTGATTGTGCCTCTGTGTGCAACATTGATGAGGCCACATCTCAAGGACCGTGTTCAGATTTGGGCCCTGCACATCGAGGTCCTGAAGCANAGAAAGCTGTCTGGCAGAGAAGGACATGGGAGTGATGGTTGACTGCTGACTGAATATGAGCCAGCAGTGTGCCCAGGTGGCCAAGAAGGCTAATGGCATCTTACCATATATCAGAAACAGTGTGGTCAGCAGGTTGAGGGAAGTGATTGTGCCTCTGTGTGCAACATTGATGAGGCCACATCTCAAGGACCGTGTTCAGATTTGGGCCCTGCACATCGAGGTCCTGAAGCATTTTCAGAGAAGGGCAACCAGGCTGGTGAAGGGGCTGGAGAGCAGACCTTATGAGGAACAACTGGGTTGTTTGGTTGATTGGGTTTTTTCCCATTATTTAATCTCTGGAGTTGCTCAACATGACCTTGCTCCATCATAACAGCTGAAACACAGAGTATGGGGATTCTCTCATTTTCTCATTTCTTTCTGTAAGAGTTAGCATTCAAGGACAGGACTTGTGAAACATTTAAGATACTTCCATTGTTTTGACTTAGACAGGAAAGGCAGAGGAAAAAGAAAAATATTATAAGGTTTTGGTTGTTGTTTTTTTTTTCCCAGCAGTAAAATAAAAATGAGAATTGTTAAAATTATCACAGTTCTTACAGTTTAGCTTTCTTTGGCCATGTAATTTGTCCAGCTCCATTTTCATGACGCTATAACTTAATGAAAAACAAATTTAAGAATATTAATACAGTAACAATGAGAAAATTCTTGCAGAAACAAAGCTCTGGGAACTCACAACCAGCATGTCAATTGATCATCATAAGATGTCAATGTTTCTCGAAGCTACAGAAAAACTCTGCAAACAGAACGTGTTCACCTCATTTGATAGGGTAACTAAATCAATGGCAGGTACTCAAGTAGAAACTAAGTGTATGTTTGCACAAGCAATGAAAAGTAAAAGCTATTCAAGGAAGAAAGCTTGATGGATTTTGTCTGAAAAGAAATATGGAAAAGCTCATTGAAAGACCGTTCTGCGCTTTCAAATGAGGGAACCCCAACTCCGTTTTTGGATTAGGACCTGGAGTGATCCTCCGTATCTATACTAATTTAAGGTCTTCAGTTGACAATCATGATCTCAAAGCATCACTCTCTGCTTAGTCTAAATACTAACAGCAAAACAAGATGTCAGCAGTACTGTGAAAGATGGGCTAGAGAGAAGTTCTCAGAACTGCCTTTGAGGATTTTTTCCTGACAAATTCAACTTGTGGCTTTAATTGAACATATTTGCTAATATATTTTGTTAACCTTTCAATGGAAAATATTCAGAAATTTGACATACTGATGTTTTTCAATAGCGAACAATTTCTGATGAAAGAACAATGAGGAAAAATAGATCAATACAAGAACTTCCATTATTTTATCCCTAAGTCTGTTGTGCCTCATTAGGCTATATGCTCACTGAAATATGTAATAGTAGAAAATTCCAAAGAAAAATATTAAAACCGTAACTCAAAAAAAAAAGAAGTCTTGGTAATCAGGATGTTGAATACCAACTGTGTATGTCTGACAGTATTTATAGAGCAAAAATACATGAAAGAATGATACAAAGATGACAACAGAACAGCAAAATTTCTAGATAATAAACCAACAACACTTCTATGAAATACATAGGTTCCTAGCACTCACTAATAATATGCACATTTCCTTTCACTGCAAGACATAAAGAATTTAAATTAATTGCGTGAAAATGCATCTAATGTCCCTTTAGGAGCTCTGTTCGCTCAAGAAGTATGGCAACCAAAGGAGTTCTGTCTGGGCTGAATTCATTCTCCAGGTTTTGAGTTGCAATGTTCCTCCTCATTGATTTAAGGAAAAATAAACACAGCAAGATAACATTTTAAACAGAATTCTTTGCTGTTGTATTTTACGTGACAAACAACAAATTGCATATAATCCCCCAAAGCTATACATTGTTATAGCACAAAGCTGTGGGGTTATTTAATAAATAAACAATGAGACTATAAGTAAAGAAAGGATGAAAAGAACATTTTCTTTTCAGGAGAAAGCAAGAATCACCCTTTGTCCTAGCCTCAAATACTACTCAGCTAACTCTGTTCTGGAAGTGGCCTTCTAGGACCATTGTAAGAGAGGTTTGATAGTTTAAATCCAGTTTCTGTCAGCGAGTCCATCTGTGCCAGCTAAACATCAATACTGTGTTACTGGGAAATGAACGGTTAATTTGTCACTCAGATCAAAGAACAGATTAAGTTTCTGTGCATCACCATTCTATCCCCAAAGGTTGGAGACATGGAATCTGGGTTCTGCTTTTGAGGGAGTAAAAGTAAGTTTGTGCCACATTGTGTCAGGCCCCCAATATATAGAAAGGGAGAAAATCAAGGAGTTGCAGGAATAGTGTGTTATTATTTTATTGTTTCCTAGCTCACAAGAGATGGAACAATAATGGTAGACAGAAATAAGGAGACGGTTAAATATCTTTGCTATCAAAATAAAGCCATTTTTCCAGGTAGTGCAAATAAAAACTCTTCAATGAAACCTGTCTTCTTTATTATCCTTTTTGCCAGTATGCATATAAGACCACAAGACAGGTAGGTTAAGCTGTGGGATGATCAGACTGAATCTTGAGAGAAAGCAGGAGTCAAATAGAGCAATCTAAGAGAAACATTTATTTCAAGCATCTTTGAAACACAATGAAATTAGGTCAAGAATTTGGTTTTTTACCTTATTTATCAGAAAACTGTATTTTCTCCTCATTCAAGCTTTCTTCTTGTAATTTTACTAGTCAGTTGTCTGGTTTGACAACTTGAAATATTGTAGAAATATTTGAAATACTGGAGAACATATTTTTCTTCAATATGTCTTTAAACTTTTTAACCAATAATAAGTTATTTTAATCAAACAAGTGAAAGGAAAAAAAAAGAAAACTTTATTCAGCACCAAATAAACAAGTGAACAGTAATTCACTAATCTATAATGTGGGACCCTGACAAAGCTGTTACTAGTAGAACTTGCCAGTTTTATTTCTGTTTTATTTCTACAATGGCATGTCCCTAAATATGAGCCCCATTCTATTGTGCATAGAAATAAGCTTTTCAGGGTACATGAAAATCTAAATTTCAGCTAGTGTGATGTTCCTTGGCATGATTTTGGCATTTACCAACCAGCATTGTCCCATTAGTCATCCCCCAAACCCAAGCCAGTTTGTTGGCATGTCTCAGGAGACCACAACAACCCAGGAGACTGTCTTCACAACAATGCCAATGCTGAAGAGGGCTCAGTCTAATAAACTGGACATGACCAGTTCCAGCTCACCTCAGTACCTGGGAATCTACCCACACATGTTCAACTTTCAAGTATAAATTTCTACTACATTGGCACACTGCTTCTAATACACTTGCATTTCTTTTCAGGTTACTTCTACGGCTAGAAATATCTTTAAATCTCTGCAGCTCAACTACACAATGGAAAATGCTAGCAAATACTCACTTCTTCTCACATCTATGTGTTCCCACTCCAGCCAACCAGCTTGGGCAACTGTAACTTCAAAAAAACATTTTTCTCAATTTGTCAAAGGATTCATGATGTTTAAATGAACTGAAATAAATCTTTGGGACTGTATGAATTCAAGACATAAAATAACATGCTGGTCAGCCCTGTGAACATCCTGAATCTCTAAAATGTCTGAAGGAGGACTCCAACATCCCACCTCAAAAATTAGCAGTTATTGTTGTAGTCTTGTTCATAATGAACAATCAAGACATTGTTTCCAATCAGTGTCCACTTGCATAATTTTCCATCTTTTAAGACTAACCAGAGGTTTTCTGTTGTTTTAATACATCTAAAATATGGGTTTAGAACAAAGATAAAGAGTAACAATTAATAAGATTTTATTGGAAAGTGGAGGAGTGATTAAGTGCCTTTTTTCAGTTCAAGGGTGAAGTAAAAGACATTAAAACTCTGGGAGGTCAACACTGCAGTTTTGCTCACACAGACTCATTGAGCCTCAGGCAACACATTGTTGTTATAGACACTTTCAACCCTGCTCAGTTTGTGTTTTCTTTAGTTAATTTAACAGATGTGCATAGCTTGCAATCATGATTTTGTATCTCTTGCATTCTTTAATAGTCTGGAGAGAAGATGAATAATGGTCAGTCACTCCCTCCTTAGGCAAGTTAGATAAAAATTTTAGTATGTGAAAAAAATGGTATTATTTTTACTAGCAGAACTGAAATTACAAACGTTCCTTCTTTCTATTCCCTTTCTGCCCCTCTCAAAACTATGTAAAATCCAGGAAGAAATTGGCTGGTTTTAAACCATATTTCAGATTTCAAGCCATTCTCATGGGTTTTTTTGCAAGAAAGAAAAATCAGAACTGTGTTTTTTCTGAGCAGTTCTCCACACAAGCAGGGGATGTTAAATCTTATTAGTGTTCAAATACTGCTAAAGCACTGAGAAGGGTTTCCTGCAGAAATGAATCACTATATGTTTTTCCTTCAGACAAGGCCAAGCCTTGTCAGTATTTGTTAGTTGTCCTCATTGGGATACTGTATATTTTTAGTATCGTTATAGTAAAAAACAGTGCATATCTCCAAGGGGTATTTTTGTCAGGATATTCTGATTATTGGAACCAGTGGTCTTTTATCCTCTGGACACAAAATATCTACATTTTATCTGTCTATTTTAAAACCAGCAGGACCACTATCTCCTATCTGAAAACCTTTGACACTTGAAATATTTGTGAAGCTTCCAAGCACCAAAGTAAACACAAAGTGAGTAAAAAAAAAGCCATTTCAGAAAATTTCTGCTTTGACATATACCAGGGACATGAAATATTCAAAAAGCAAGAAAGCAAAATAGATCAACATCATGATTTAAAATGATGGCTTATGTCATTTAACAGAAATGTAGGAGCAATGCAGTATCTCTGTCCATAAAGTCATCAGTGGGTAAATATAGTGTTAAAGGACTATGTTTCCTTAGAAACGCATTTCTACTGGCCTGAATGTCAGTGTGAGTGTCAGTGTGTAACTCATCCTTAAATTTTCCACGTAAGTACATGCTGTCAATTAGACATACATGCATAGCCAGAAGAGCTTCTTAACTAATTTAGTAACAGATAACTAGTAACTAAAATAGAGGAACAAAACCCCAACAGCATAGCATTTCCATACGTTGCCTTTCCTCCTTGGTCTATGCTCTTCAGCCCTTTGCCCTTTGTTTACCTGGCCAGAAATTAGAGGTGGGAGGAGCATTGCTGTCAAGGTTGGCCTCCTGGACATGGTAGCACCCTTCCCTCCTGTTAGAAAGATGATGTGATCCCATCACATCCTGTTCCCAGCAATTCTGCCTCACTGTGTTCCCTGTGACTATGCTCAGTTTCCCCAATTTTCCATGTGTTTGTGGTTACTCTGAATTCCAGATTTCATGTGGATGTTGGTCATCAGTTTATAAATTCTTACTCTTGTGTTAATATCCAAGGTCTCTTCTCCCCCTTTCTTGCCTGTTTTATAGCTTCAAGGAAAGTCGTTAGATGATCAGTATAACAACCCTGATTGTTTTTACTAAATATGGATTGTTCTGCCAATTTATCAAAGTTGTGTTTAATTCCAGACTTCTTATGTTTTCTTTCCATTTTCATCCAAAACTTTGATATTGTAAGATTCTAGAATAACTTATGTTGGAAAGTACTTCCACTCCCACCTCATGCTCCAGCTAGAATATATTCAAATTTAGGTGAGTTTTATCAGCATTAAATCAAGTTTTGAATAAATCCAAGCATGGAAATTACACAAATTCAGTGAGCAACCTATTCGTTTTTTACAATGTCTATTGTGACAGACACACCCACCCACACAAAAAATCCCTCATATTAAATAAGAATTTTCTTTGATGGACATGCATCCTTTAATTCTGTATTTCTCAGACCAATCTGACTGTATCTAAATACAATCTTTATTCTATTATGTAAGTCAATAATGAAAATAATCAGTAGAACATGGTTCATCCCAGATCCATCTGAGGCATCACTTGAAATATTCTTCTAGTCTGATGTTGCATTGCTTGCAAACACTTGGTTAGAGTGTTTAATCAGCTGCACATTGTATTGAGTCTGGCGGAGATGCAGTTAATTTTCCCCATAGCCACCCTCCCAGAGCTGTGCTGTGCAATGGCAGCCAGCAAGGTGTTGGTACCACACCAGTGTTTTGGCTGCTTCTGAGCAGCGCTGGCACACAACAAGGCTGTCTCTCCAACATTCCACCCCCTCAGCAATAGGCTGGGGGTGGCCAAGATCTTCAGAGGGAACACAGCCAAGACAGCTGACCCAAACTGACCAAAGGGATATTCCATATCATATGGCATTTTTTCAGCAATAAAAGCTAAGAGAAAGGAGGAAGAAATGGAGGGGCATTAATTATTTATGACATTTGTCTCGGAACAATCACAACATGTATTGTAGCCCTGTTCCTGGGAAGTGGCCACACATATCCTGCAGTACAGAATAAAACTTGGGGGGTTTTCCTCTACTTCCATGAATTCATTTTTGCTTTATTCAACTGACTTCATTTTTGCCCATGACTATTTTATGTCATCTTATTTTTCTCCCCTACCTGTCCTGTTAAGAAGGGCAAAGATAGAGTAGCTTAGTGGACACCTGCCATCCAGCCAAGGTCAACTGACCACACACATGAACTTAAGATATTTGTAGTTTTGTCCTGACCATACAATATAGGCCACTATCAAAAAACTTGCTAAGATATACCCCATCTATTATTTTACTTAACCAGTAAAGTTCAGTCTTACTTCAGCTAAACTTAGAAATCCATGTTGTTCTGGTACTTCTGAAGGTCTAAACAAGTAAATTGTCTTGTCATATATAAGAAATTTCTGATGCCTTCAACTATCTTTATTATATTTACATTTTTTAATTCCACTTGGACATCCCCCATCTTTTATGCATTTTCAAGGTTAATAGCTCAGTGGTTACTGAATAGCTCCGGTTTTTATTTTATTCTGGGTCTGATAGTGAATATAATCAAACTAACTTTAGTACATTTAATTTAGCTATTTTTTCTAAACAGTTCTTCCCTCTCTTATTCTTTTCTTAGAAATATGCTAAGTTCCAGGCCTTAATATTATTTATCTATTTATTTATAAATCTAGATGGTAGAAATTTATTAGTATTTTCACCTTCCCTATGAAATACCTAATATGCTTTCCTTCCTAGTCACATGATGGAACTGTCTTACATTTACTTCTAATATTTTAATGGAATGTTTTATTTTTGCTGCTCTATTTTTGCTATCTACAGAACATTTTCCATATTTTCTATATCCATTTCAGTTCTATCTAGTGGTTTTGGGGTTTGGATTTGTTTAGGTTTTTTCCTTACAATTGTTTTGATTATGAGATTTCTACTTCTTGTAAAATTCTCTTTCTTTCTTTCTTTCTTTCTTTCTTTCTTTCTTTCTTTCTTTCTTTCTTTCTTTCTTTCTTTCTTTCTTTCTTTCTTTCTTTCTTTCTTTCTTTCTTTCTTTCTTTCTTTCTTTCTTTCTTTCTTTCTTTCTTTCTTTCTTTCTTTCTTTCTTTCTTTCTTTCTTTCTTTCTTTCTTTCTTTCTTTCTTTCTTTCTTTCTTTCTTTCTTTCTTTCTTTCTTTCTTTCTCTCTTTCTTTCAGATAATTGGAAAGTTTTGGTTAAACCATTAGCTTTCCTTTTTCATTTATGCCTCAGAATGTTTCTGAATATATAGATTTCCCTTGTGCCTTTAGTTTCACATATTATAGATGTTAATTTATCTTTTGTTCCTCAGACTGTCTTCTCCAAAGGGCCTTCCTACTAATCCCTGGGCATGCTGAATTCTGTTCTTTCCTTTTCCCATTTTCATTTCTACCTATTATTACAGTCACAAATGCTGTAACTTTATGATCACTTTCCCATTCTCAGACATTCTCTGATGTTTTGGTAGTGATCCACATTGAGAAGTTCACCTCTTAAAAGTAGAAAGAGAAATGTATGGGAGCATGCTTGTGTAAATTTGGCAGAGTATTACTTTCCATGAATGGGTCAGCTAAATTGTCCCAGCAGCACTGCTAGAAATGCATCTCTCTCTTCTCCAGCTGACAAATGGATTGCTAAGTTTGATTCAAAACTGTCACTGATGCTTCTTTTATGGGATTTTGCACTGTGTAATCCAAGGAATTGAAGCAGATATTCTACATAGAACCTTCACCCAGGAAATTATACTGTTAGCAGCACATCTTTGAGTAGTTCTGAGAGATGGAAAGTCATGTCAGGAAGAATAGGAGAAAAATGTTTCACCCTCCAAATATAGTTTCTCAGTTTTCTGATTGGGGAAATGCTTCAGTGCAAGATCTGACATTAATCAAGCTAGCATAACTATCTGTGCATTGCTTATACAATCATTACCATGGTATATTGCATCAGCTGCCTTGAAGGTATGAATCAGATGCAAATGTACAAAATATATGCACATTTATTTGCCATTCCTAAGGTATGCACTTTGGCTAGATCCAGTAAGGTGCACAGCACTATTAATTCTTGCTGACATCAGATATGAGGCTAAATACTTTAAGGAGTTAGGTTGTATAAGAACAAGCCTCCACTGCTTTTGACCTTATCATACTAATAATCATGTAAAGGACAGTCAGTCATGAAAGAGTGGCTTCTCTCTTGAGTTACATTGTCATGACTATGAGTGGCAGCATGAATGGCTGTCAGTGCGCGATCAGTTGCATAACAAGAATATTTGGTGGATATTATTTACTTTCCCCAGCTCACTGTCATATTATTAAATAGTCTGGAAATAAACACTTAATATATCACTATAAAGTGAACTAGTTCAAGTGGCAAAATCTGTTCAGAGATCAGACTTGCATTTTGCCCTGATTCCAGACACTCGATGTATCCTACGCTCTTGCTGAGTATCCTGTACTTCTGACCCAAACGAAACTGATGTCAAGCTTTTGTTCCCATTGAACAAGTCCTGGCAAATGGATCTCATTAAGTCTGCAGGGAGTGAATCAGATAATACTAGGTTGGAAGGGACTTCAGGATTCATCGGATCCAACCTTTTGTAGCAAAAGCTTTGTCCAGACAAGATGGTCTAACACATGTCCAGTTGAATTTTAAGTGTCCAATATTGGGGAATCCACCACTTCCCTGGGGACATTATTCCAATGGCCCATTATTCTTGTGAAAAAGTTTCTTATTGTGTCCAGTTAGAATCCGTGCTGGTGATGCCCTTGTTGATGCAGCCCAGCATCCTGCTGGCTTTCTTTGCTGCTGGAGCACACTGTTCGCTCATATTGTTTGTTCTCCACCAAGATCCCCAGGTCCCTCTCCACAGAGTTGCTCTCCAGACAGGTGGATCACAGTCTGTGCTGCACTACTGGATAGTGCTTTTGCAGGTGCAAGACCTTAAAATTGTTCTTGTTGAACTTAATAGCGTTCTCATTATCCCACTGTTAAAGCCTATCCAGGTCTTTCTGCAGTATGACTCTCCATTCTGAAGTATTTACTTCCCCATCCAGTTTGGTCCCATCCAAAAACTTATCGGTGTGCACTTGATCTTACCATTAAGATTACTTATGAAGATATTAAACAGCATCGGGCCCAGTATCCATCCCTGGGGGATCCCACCTGTAACAGGTTGCCAGTTTGAAAAAGAGCTATTTACTACCACCTTCTGGGTGTAGCCTGTCAGCCAGTTCCCCACCCACTGCACAGATCACTTGTCTAGACCATAATACATCAAGTGTTCTTATTAAAGTTATTACAAGTTTTTTGTAAATAAAACGTCCTTATGAGACCTATCATATTCCTACTTTTGCCCTGTCACCTTCTCTATTTCACTTCCCTTTTATTTCTCCACAGCACAGACAACATCCAACTGTACCTGTGTCTACTCTAAAACCAGGATGACAGTTTGAATTCTATCTTTTCATAGGAAGCAGCTTCTCACCTTTGAGAATCTCAAAGACACTTTCATGAACCTACATTTAGTTACTCCTATCTATGCAAATCTGTGGTTAGTCTTATGCCTTAAAACAAAGATAATCCATCCTTCCTAATTATCAGAATGAGAAACATCACATGTAGGGGTCATATACCCCACCCGAGACCGATTTTTCTGATTTAAAACAACTGGTAGAAATTTAGCTTGATGATTGATAATATATTTTCAAGATAACACTTTATCAAAGCATGACAGCAGCTGTGAAATCTCTGAGTTTCTCCTCTCTCCTCTATGACACCTTGATAAGGCAATTACCGCATAATTACCTTAACAAGTGGCATTACAGGAAATTATTGTCATTCTCCTGTTAAAATAACACATAATCATCAGCAAGTGTATTCTAGAATCCCCAATCAGCATCTGATTAACTAGAGCTAACTCAGAAAAGAGAGCGTAATAGGTGGGCAATAATTGACAAGTTACTAGAAAAGGCTACTATATATATATGTGTGTGTGTACACATATATATCTATATAGACTTCACTATGGGTTAAGCTGGCTGTTTACGTGATCACTTCCAAAACAGCCCTCCTCAAAGCTTTTATTATTACTTTGCATGTAGAAAGAAAACCTTAAATAACACTATTTAAAAGCTGGTAAACAGCCAGTTGAATTTAAAATTACATGTCTTATTTGTATTTAACTTGACCATACTTGCGAACCTACCTTAAATTTCTGTGCTTTTTCTCTAGTTTTCTGGTTTATCATATAGATTTCTTCAAGGTAGACAATTTATACATTAGCCATATATTATTATGTTCTATGATACCACTTTCAGATTCATGTCATCTTCACAAAAATAGGTTACAGAACCAACTTTTCCATCATCAGTTGGCATCTTGGGTACAACATTATTATAGTAGCAGGCTGTACTCCGAAAAGCTGTTAGTTAAAAATGAGGTTTTACCCATCACATCCTAAACTCTACTTACCAAGCTGGGGCAAAATAACATCAGATATTATGCAATGTGTTCTAATCTCACCATTTGCAATTCCATTACTCTTCAGTGTACAGTAAATATTTTCTTCTCTATGACATATTGTCATGTTTTACTAAGAAAATAAACAAAATCACCACCCAAACCCCAAAAGCAAACTTCACACTATGATGATCAATGTAATGTTATAAATATTGGTTCTTCAGAAGTCAACTGAAGGGCTCAGACTCAGAACATGTATGTATAATCCATCATTAATTTCCATACCTTAACTATAATCAAGAAGAACAAAATAGGGGAGCACAGCACAGAACACAATAGCCTTTTATTCAAATAGCTACACTGCTGTCATGTTTAAGTATGCATCTGTTATACATAGTCAGACAGATGCAAAAATGGGGTAGGTACCCAAACGTCTTGTTACGAAGCCTCTTCATCCAGCACTGCATACCTACTGCTGGTCTTAGTGAGTTCATAAAGTTGGCACAACTAACAGTATGCAATTACAGTACGCAATGTAAAGTCAAGTCTGCAAGGTGTTATGTTTCTCTATTACCGTGACTGTTTTTGTAAATTTTAGTCTGCATCACTTACTGTTTTATGTAAGTCTGAAAACTGAGAGAGGGAGCTGTGTTTCCCAGTGGTATCCTGACAAAGACAGGCAATGCAGTGTTTTAGAGTTCAAAGTTGGGATTTGTCTCACATTTACATGTCAGTGAAATGACTCCTAATTCAAGTCACCCATCAAGACTTGTTGCAAAGTAAATAGACACAGATAGGAACCTGTCTGAGACACCTACTTTGGGATAAAATGAACTTTTAAATGGCTAAACTTAGGCAAGGACCAGCGCATCCTATCATAAATCATTTTTTTCCCTACCACTGGCTTATGCAACAGACAAAAGAGGTCCTCTCTCAACAGAGAAAGTGATGTTCAGGAGATGGGTTGATTTCTTGCATCTCAGGAAACATAAGATTTATTCCTGGTGCTATAGAGCTTCAATATGTTAGTACGGTAAGTGACTTATACTTCCCACAATACTGCATGAATATTTCTGTGAGTACACACCAAGAAAAGCCATACTTAAGTTGGTGCTGGTGGGTTTGGAGTTTTTTTTTTTTTGGTGGGGATTTGTTGGCTTGGGTTTTTTTTTTCTTTTTAATGGTTCTGAATTATAATTTTTCTATCACAGGTATCGCTCTATTAAAAATATCCTAATTTTAAGTTTGAAAGAACATCCTTAAGAAGTCAGTAGCCAGTAGAATTCTCTGAAGTGCTCATCAACAGTAGAACCTAAATAATCTTTCTTTTTTCACGGGTGGTTTAACTGCTGGCTCGGAGAAGGGATTAAGTTGTATTAAGAGAGCGCTCTCCAAACCAATGAGTCAAGTTTTGTTGTAAATATGAATGTAGGGGCTGGCAAAGCTTTTGGATTTGGTCTTGTAAGAGAGGTTTTTTAGTGAGGGTTGCTTGTTACTTTGCTCTTGTTGAAATAAATATCAAAATGTAAAAGGACAAACTGTCATGTTTAGAATAAAGAATATAACTATCCATGCATATGCGGTAAACCGTGTGAACAAAAGTGCAGCTGGTGAGAGAAATGATGCAAAATTGATGGTGCCTTTAGAAGCTCTGAGTGAAAAATCTATTAAATATGATCCAAGGTCATCATTTTCTATGTACATAGGAAATGATACCAATAGAAAAAAGAACTGTGTCTGCTGTAAAATGTCCTTTATTTAGAATGAATGTGTCTTTAAATAAAAGCTGTTATGACTAGTTGCTAGTTAAAAGCCTTTCCTATACTCACTTTGAGTAACTTTCTGTTGTATTTTCATCAAATATAAAAACATTATGCAGTGATTGAATCTTTTGATTTCTTCCAAAATTGTCAACCTATCCATTTTCTCCTAGAAAGAGATGATTAAAGATTCCTAGAATGAATACTATAAATTCTTCTGTCCTATAAAATCATGAGTTAATGAAAGAATTTTACAAACTATAGCTTCCTTTTATACCTACCTATAAACCCTCCCAATTTTACAAAAGCCCATATGCATAAGGCCCTTCACTAGACTGAGTGACCTCAACATTTTATTCCCTCTGGGAGTTAGGGTTTTTGGTTTGTTTTTTTTTTTAACATGCACAAGCTGAGAGATTAAAGGAAAAAATACAAAGTAAAATGAGAGGAGGAAAAGTGAGACTGCAGTAGAAGATAGCTTTCTCTGTATACGTGGAATGGGAAGGGGAACACCACCACATAGTTAAGTAAATCTGGAGGCTCATCCAAAAATGAAGGCTTAGTGCTCTCCCCTAGCGTTTTTTGCATTGAAAGATCAATCAAATTAAAAATATGGAAGTATGCTGTTGGGAAAATAAAAAATCTGTTTAACCTTTTGGAAAACCGATTTGAAAATAAGGAACTTAAAAAAATTTTTTTCAAACTTCATTTGGAGACTCCTTTTAAAATCAAACTGCTGTGATGAGTCATGGACATTCGAGTCAATTAAATCTATTTGCTGTGGTGAGCAATTCACCATATACACCTACTGAAAAGCTATTTTCATTCCATGGGTAGCATCCGCAATGTAATTATGGCTAACTCCAACCACATATCCAGATTTCTTTACCCACACGACTCTGTGATCTCTCTTTCAGAGGTAAATAGCTCTGGTATTTTTGGTACTATTTTTGAAGAATAAAATACATAAAATACTGATCAGAAGGAACAACCAGAAATCATGCAGAAGGCCATTTGTAATATACTTTCCTGTGATTAAATCCCTCTAATGGAAAGAGGCTATTGTGATCAATAAGGTTGAAAGCCATTCAAATAGCATTAATTAAACTTTCGAGAACTTTGGCAATCAGAAACTTCAAACTGCTTTCTATTATTGTCGTGGATGGAGAGATAAGAGGGATGCACTTCACTCCTAAAGAGAGAGGCAACAATAAGTTTATTGATATAAAACAAAGGGTGTAAATGTGTTTGATAATAAATGCAACAGTGATTAAGGTTTGATAGTAAAATAATCTTGATTGTTTAGTGCATGGAGAACGGGGTCGGATGAAGTTGTCAGGGAGATCCTCCTGTTGAGTCACAATGTTCAGAAAGGACCCCTTTGCTTTCTGAACTTCTCAGAGAGGAGCCTAGATGTGGCTGGGTCCAGTCTTAGACTTGGTCAGTGGTTTATGTCTAAAGGATTATATATGCACAATGAATCCTTTATACTTCTTACTTAAGAACACAAAGTTTTAGTGCACTCCAATTGACTTACTGAGGATCTGTTGTGGGTCTGTTGCTGCAAGGATTTTTCCGAACCTCAAGGAGTAGCCTTGAGAGATGTCCCTTTCAAAGAGAGATCCTGACGTGCAGCCCACTCTCATTTCAGGAGAGTTCACAGGGCTCTTGGGCTGCTCCCTATTTTTGGGGTAAGATGACTGGCTCATAGTCATATTTATAAACCATCCGCAGGTGCCAGTGGACACTGACCAAGCACGCTGTCCAGGTGGGTACATTAGCATAGATAGCCCTTGGCTGTCGTGTTGTTATCTGTCCCCAAAATCACCTTGAGGCAGATGCAGACATCATGACCATCACCAATGGTTACCACTTAATCCAGATTTACGGGGAAAGTCAGGCAGAGGTGGAGGCAGGGGAGGGAAGCATACTGTCGCAATTATAAATGTTATTACTTGATGAGATTATTTTCTTTTTAATATTTAGGAATAGTTTTTCTGGTATGAAACCGTTACTTACATGTGTTGAATAAAATTCTACTTTTAGATCAAGACAATCAAAATGATGAGTGCATGTAAGAGTCTATCTCGTATGAATCAGCACAGATATGAAAATGTTCTAGATTTTTTGTACAGGGCTGAATTTTAATCTCATAGAGTATAACATCATAATGCAAAATAAGATAAAGGAGAATGACTATTGAAAGCTGATATGTCTTTAACCAAAATTTATTCTTTCATAATAAGTAAATTCCAACACTGAAAAATCTAGAAGTCTTTCTACATACAAACTTGTGTTTTAATGTCAAGAATTGTCAGTTAACTGAGTAACATCAGTTCTTATCTCTTTATTCTGTAGTATAGAACACAAAATAAAGCATTTGCTAATTTTAAGGATGTTGTTTAAAAGTATCTCTTTAAAAATCACCTATTCTTTCCTTGTTATTACAAGAGAAAACTTTGATTGCCCATGAAACATTTTAATGAGTAGCAAATCTTTAATGTAGCATTCTGTGATTCTGTGATTCTGTGTATGATCTAGCAGCATTGGATCTATGCTTTTAATGCTGTCTTTTGAAAAGTCTTATGAATCATAGAAAAACTGTATTAACATATTGTGATTGTGATGAGACAATATTTTCCATATCATAATATATACCTCCGATAACATAAGAACCAATAAAAATATCATTGTAAGGGTGGACTG
Organism: Zapornia atra; assembly: GCA_013400835.1. Taxonomy (NCBI): domain Eukaryota; kingdom Metazoa; phylum Chordata; class Aves; order Gruiformes; family Rallidae; genus Zapornia; species Zapornia atra. The sequence continues at coordinate 43,971 of VZTU01018394.1, read as the reverse complement.
ACTGTAACAAGCCATGGCAAAGATTACACTAGAAAATGTCCCCACATAGGTATTCATTTCATTTTACTTCATTTACACATGCCTTTTAATATTTCAAAGAAAATTAACTATACAGTATTGAAAATCAAGACTAACAAAATGCTACAGAAAGAAACATCTCAGAGTCTGTTATGTATTAACACCACCACACAACAGTTTGGACTCTTAGTTTCATGTCAGAATAAGTTATTCTGGATTTTCTCCTGGTAACTGAGAGAGTTTTGTAAAATATATAAGAAATATTTGCTACTTAAACATTTTTTTTAATGATATTATGTGATTGTTAAATAAATGTTAAAAAAAACCGACATTAAATTAATTAGAATTTTCAATTAGCAACTAGGCCATTTCTATAACTTATAATTCATAAGGTTGTTCCTAATGCGTGTAAGTCCTCATGCACTCATATACACCTTTTCTTACTCTGTTTCAAAAAGAATTTTTTACAGTCCACCATAGGTTTTTTTCTTAGCTTTTAATGTCTGTTTGCAAATAATACATACAGGAAAAACACATATCAAATAATACCAGACTTGGCTTATATCGTTTGCACAGGAAAGGAAGATTAAATTTTCCCATAGGTTCTTTTTTTTTCTTCAGCATAAAGTTTATTTTCACTGGTACAGAGGGATTTTTACATCCACTTTTCTGACACTGAAAAAATCTTACAGCCTGCATTACTAACATTACTCTATACTCTATTTCAAAAGAAGGAATAAAAGGGCTTCTGTCAAAGTGTCTTGTTATTCTATTACAGTTATGTAATGGTAGAACAAAAATACAGTGTGTGCTTCAACATATCTGATGCTACTGAAAGACAAACTGTCTAAAAAAGCATCCTCAAGTTCTTGTCTTAGCACTCCTAAACATCCTCTTTCAAATAAGAGGTAAAATACCTGCCTGGACACCACTGGATGAGATTATATCACTGTGTAAGCTGCAAATGTTTCAAAATATCTGAGTCAAAAAAAAAAATTAATTAAAGAGCCATAATAAAATAATTACATAATTAAAAATTGCATCTTCAATCCTGTCCTCTTTTCCTATCTCTCCCTAAACAAATTAAGAAAAATTAACTTGAAAAATTCTAGCTGGAAGTGAGCAGGATGTTTTCTAGTGCTAAGTGCGGTTTATAAACTAGAAAGTCAGAAAGGGCAATGAAAGAAGGCATCTCTGATGAGCTAAAACATGATGAAGAAGATAAAGGTAAGCTCACTGCACAAGTTGTTGAATTCTTAATCAGAGTGGTTTTGTATCATGAGGTTGGTTACTCTCTGGATAGTTTAATGTTATCCATACATTTATGGATAACATTCCATATGGATGCTTTATAATGTAGGTGGCATTTCTGTTCTCACAAATTGTTGAACAAACACTTTAAACTTGGCATCAAAGTTAATTATATACCCAGTGAATTGCTCTCATCTACACAGCTCTTTCTTTCACTTTAAAAATACATTTTACATTTTAAAAATAAATATATATCAAGCCAGGGTTTCATCCTGCTAGCAGTTTCTATCCACCTCCCAGTAAACCTTTATATACATGCCAACACTCTGATGTATATTTCTGGTTGAAACAGACTTCGCAAAACTACTCATAGGTTAAAAATAGAGTCCACAGTGAAGGATTTTCACTGAATCAAAGAAAAAATACTCACCACATTGACAGACTGTATTTACATCATCTCTAGACTGGTGGCCTTATTTTAAGGACTCTTTCTTTTTACCTTAACTCCAGGTGAGCTAAGCTATTGGTTTTAAAAACTATCTTTGTGCAAATGACAGCAGAAATCCATCGTTCCTGGGATTTTTCATTGAACCTGCATTGCAACTCTCTTCTTAAATGCATTTCACTTTCAGCTTAATATGAACATTAACTGAACTCCCCTTTTCAGATCTTTGCAGCATTAGACAAATCTGAGAATAGCCATAAAGCTTTTCCTTTGATTTATGTTGAATCTCTAACAGTATTGCAGGTAAAAATAACTACAATCATTTATTTTATTCATTTTATCCTGCATCAATGTATCTCTCAAAGAAAATCACACTTTTGCTTGAATATATAAAGAAAAAATCTTCCTGTTGAACATCTTACCCATAAATATTATCATTTTAAAGTAATAGAAGTCTGGTCTATGCTTGAAGGCTCATAACCCTTCTTTTTCCCTCATGACCAAGTTGTCTTTTATGTGCTTGATCCAAGGCTATTGCATGGCAATGGCAAAGCTATTTAAAATTACTGTTGTAAGATCAGAGCTCAGACCTCTCAAAGAAATTTTTTTCTTATATATGGAACAAATGAAAGAGGAAAAGAAAAGGCAGTTTTACAGACCAAATTACATTTCAGGAAACTTTTCTGATATCAACCAAACCAACAAATTAAATTTCATCTCTCAGTTCACCATTTTTAAAAATTGACTGCTAATATGGATTCCTGCCTTTATAGCTAGATTTTGTAAAGGTATATTTAGACCTTCAACAAGAACTTGACTATTAACTATTAACTTAGTACCTAAATTGATATTTACAGTGGAATTGAGTGCACCCTCAGCAAATTTGCTGATCACACCAAGCTGAGATGAAGTGCAAGAAAGCAGCCCTGAGGGAAAGGACTTGGGGGTACTCATGGATGAGGAGCTGGACATAAGCCGTCAATGTGCATCTGCAGCCCAGAAGGCCAATTGCGTCCTGGGCTGCATCAAAAGAACTGTGGCCAGCAGATCAAGACAGGTGATTCTGCCCCTCTATTCTGCTCTGGTGAGTCTTCACCTGGAATACTGTGTCCAGCTTTGGAGCCCTCAACACAAGAAGGACATGGACCTGTTCGAGCATGTCCAGAGGAGGGCCACAAAAATGATCAAAGGGCTGGAGCACCTCTCCTATGAAGACAGGTTAAGAGATTTGGGCTTGTTCAGCCTGGAGAAGAGAAGGCTCCAGAAGGACCTTATAGCGGCCTTCTGGTCCCTGAAACGTGCCTGTAAGAAAGCTGGGGAAAAATTGTCCACAAGGACATGCACCAATAGGACGAGGGGTAACGGTTTTAACCTGGAAAAGGGGAGGTTTAGGTTGGATATTAGGAAAAGGTTCTTTAATATGAGGGTGGTAGGTTACTGGAATGGGTTGCCCAGAGAAGTGGAGTCCCCATCCCTGGAGACATTTAAGGTCAGGCTTGATGGGGCTCTGAGAGACCTGATCTAGTGAAGATGTCCCTGCTTACTGCAGGGGGGTTAGACTAGATGACCTCCAAAGGTCCCTTCCAAACTAATACATTCTATGATTCTATATGCATGCTTTATCAATTGCAGAAATCTTAGATAGTAGAGATTCTGATCAGTAAAAAATCCTGCACAGTATTACAGTGAAGACCCTAAGTGGATAATATTTACCTTAAGCAGGACCCAAGAGCTTCAGCTAGAACTGGAATTCTTAATGCCTGTCACTGTGATACGTAGTAAGAGACTGAGATTTTAATTGCTTTTGGGATGTATTGATTTCTCCTCATATATGGAAACCTAGAGAAACCAGCTTTAATACCTGTTTTCAACTAAAAGTGTCTAGCCTTAATATCAGAGTTTATACCATTTATTTTTAACTTCAGGAAAAAAGTATGAGCACTCTCTAAAAGTCAGCATCCTCACTCAAAGCACTGTTAAGTGAAATTATAAACAGGTGATGATAATTAACAATTATCATCTGTAAAGAATTGTCTGGGGTATTCACATTACAGATCCCAAGTCCCTTGATTGCAAGCTGCCAGGAAATTATAGAGATTTTTAAAATTTGTTTTAGCCATAGTTTTTTCCCCCATTTATAGATTGTTGCAGTATTCTCAAATCTTAACTAAAAGGAAGGCCAGATTTTTACAATTACTATGAAATATAAACTTTCAAGAATGCTTAATATCTTTTTATCAGTTGAACTCTTTTTACTGGTAGCTGAACACTTCTGAAAATTTCTGTTTTGTTATAAGAAATAAATATTTATTAATTCACAAGGTGGAAGCTGCTGTGGAGTTGCTTCTATATATAGTTTTGCCTGAATTTATAAAAAAATTCTGTTTATATCTTCACTTGGATAGCTATCTAGCTTTCTATTTGCTATGCTCTAAACATATGCATTTATACTAAAAGAGGGAATAGTGATTCACAAAATAGTAAATGCTTCAAAACCTTTTGGGGATAGAAGGATAATAGCCCTCTACTTAAAACCTGATTCATGTAGAATATATTTACATTTTATATGGAAACAACGCTGAAGAACTAACCAATACAATTGTAATGGATGTTGCCAAGACAGCGTTAGAGAAGACCTACAGTAGGAAATAAACAGATATCCTAAAAAAGTTGTTACCACCTTCTTGCTCTCAGGACTGCAGGTGCAGCTAGTGGCATAATCTCTGTCATCGTAAAGGTCCCATTCTTGACCAAGAACACATGCAGAGAATATTATTGTCATCTCCTTTTCAGACACACTAAGGAGAGTAGTCACACAATTAAGATCTTGATCACTCCTTTAGGAGTGGGGTATTCATGTGATCTGATCTAGGTGATCCTGCTCTGGCAGGCGGGGTGGTCTAGATCATCTTTTGAGGTCCCTTTCAACCCCTGACATTCTGTCATTCGGTGATCTTGAGAAGACACCCAAGATGGAGAACTTCATTACTGCTTACAAATCAAAGTATGCTCAGTTTCCACCAGAAACTATATTCAGTTTTACCTGAAAATGGATGTCCTTTTCTCTGTTGACTTACAAGTTCTTTGGATATATTCTTCTTTACTGTGTGGCTACAAGGCAGTTGATGTTACACACTTACAGTATCATTCAGGTCATTAAATTACTACAGCAGTACAAACTGTCTTGCAAACTATAAAACATGCAGGAAATTTATCTTTTAAGCAAAGTTCTTAACAGTTATAAATGTTGTGCAGCTCATATACAACTCACATTGACCACTCAAGCGTAAACAACCTGAAATTCTGCTGATTAGTTCACAATTAAGTGACGAGAGACCTTAAAAAATGGGAACTATTACTGTAATAGATAAAATATTTTTTATTGAAAAATTCTTCAATAATCAAAATGCAATCAACACATATAACAAAGATGTGAGACTGTTATTTTTCTAGTTATTTGTAGATGGTGGAAGCTGAAAGCTCTTCAAAATAAAAATAAAAAAAGGGCCTTTGTGGGTTAACAGTGGCAAACAGCTCAGCCCCACACAGTTACTTCATAAAACAAACATCATAACTTTAAGCATCATCTTTTGCTTCTTCTTCCTCCAGCTTTTATTGCTGAGCATGATGTCATTTGGTCTGGAATATCCCTTTGGTCCATTGGGGTCAGCTGTCCTGGCTGTGTTTCCTCAGACCTCTTGTGGACCCTCAACTTACTTGTCGGCAGGATGATATGAGCAACAGAGAAGGTCCTGACACTGTCCTGCTTCAGCAGTCTTCAGAGTTAATTTTCTTCATAGTAGCTAGTACAGAGAGCATATGAAAATGATATGGCTCTAGAGAAAAGGAGAGGTAGACATTCAGAAGTGCGGTGTTTTGACCCTGGCTGGAGGCCAGATGGCCACCAAAGTTGCTCTATCACTCCTCTTTTCAGCTGGACAGGGGAGAAAATATATATATTTAGAGGCTTATGAGATAAGGACAGGGAGAAATCATTCCACAATTAGAGGCACTGGCAAAACAGACTCAACACAGAATAGAGAAAAGAAAACTATTAATTTATTCCACTACACTGCACACACAGTGAAACCAGAGTTAGACAATGAGCAGTTAGACAATGAGCAGTACAATAAGGTCTTAAAACAGCCCCCCCCCCCACTCTTCCCTTAGCAGACAACTTTATTCATGGTTTTCCTCCCTTCTTCTCTTCACCATTGTGGTACGAGGAGGGGCAGGGTCTGGGGGAACGGGGGTTTCAGTCAGTTCCTCACGAGCTGTTTTCCTTCTTAGCCGGGAGGGGGATGGGAGGGGGAAGGATGGACATTCCTCACACCCTTCCCCTGCTTCAGCCGGGGTCCTACCCACAGGAGACAGTCCTTCATGAACTTCACCAACATGAGTCCTTTTCTCACGGGGTTTCAGCTCTTCACCAGCTGCCCCAATGTGGGTCACTTCTGTTGGGTGCAGTCATAAATCAGAATGTCTTTCAGTCTCTCAAGCCCAGACTGCTCCAGCCTGGTCATCCACAGAGTCACAAGCCCGCCCCACCCAGCAAACCTCCTCCAGCATGGGTCTCTCTCTCTCTCACTCATCTCTGCATCTCTCTCTCCACAGGCTGCAAGTTCTGGCAGAGGCTTGATCCAGTATGGGTCATAGCGTCTTCTCTATGTCTCCAACCTGCTCCAGCATGGAGCCTGTCCACAGGCTGCAGATGGGGTCTTGTCCTTTCTCATGAACTGCGGGGGGGACACCTGCTCCACCATGGGTTTCTCCATGGGCTGCAGGGGCATCATTCTCTCCGGCACCTGGGGCACCTCCTCTCCCCTCTTCACTGACCATGGTGTCTGCACAGTTTCTTACATCTTCTCACTCCCTCCTCTGGTGGCAAAGTGGCTGCTTGCATTTTTGTACTTCTTTAATGTGATTCCCAGAGGCACTGTCACCATTGCTGATGGGCTTGGCCTTGGTCAGCAAGGACTCCAGCCTTGAGTCAGCTGGTGTTTGTTCTGTTGGGCCTACAGAAAGCTTCTAGCTGCTTCTTGCAGAAGCCACCTCTGGAGCCTTCCAGAACTACCTTTAACTCCTTCTCCACTAGAACCCAGCCATGCAAAACTACAAAAAGAACATAACAGTTGACATAGTAGGCAGTTTCATAAAATTTACTTGCCCACAATTGATGCAGCTGAATTGTCTCAATAGAAGTATCTGCAGTGTGGCATGTACATATGAACTGCTCACAGTAGACTCCTTTTACAGTTATTACTTTAGTGTCATTCAGCTTGCAGATTAGGACCCCTCACTTTAGATGCTGATATGTATGTGTCCGCATGTGTGGTGGATATATGGTAAATAGTACCTAGAATGCTGTTCAGCAGACCAAATATAATTGTTTGCCTCAGAATCAGAAAGGCTCATTAGACACCATAGACTATATTGATTGCATTGACAAGTTGTCCAGCATCTGTAATGGGAACTTGGACCTTTTGTTCACTTATAGAGACCCCTGAATTCATGTGCATGAAGTGAAAAGAATCCCAGATATGAAATCTAGGACACTACTCATGTCATTGTAAAGAAAATGTCAAAACAGGTCTAGCAAAACAAAGTTACGAACAGCCTGATTTTCTGTTTTGACTATAAAGGGAGTCTAGGTGATCGCTAGCTCAGATGACCAGAACTATGAGACAAATTCTTCCCTGACTGATAATACTAAACTTTAAAATGAGAGTTTTAAACCAATTATTGGGGTTTTTTTCAACTTTTCATACTCATCTTACTATATTTTTTGAGTGGGGGCTGTTCATGTTCTGATTCATATACTCCACAAAAGGAGGAAATTGTCCAAATGAAGTCTACTTTTTGTCTCCAGGGTAACAGCAGTTTCCCAAAATGGCTATGTGACATTCTTAACAAGTATATCAAAGCATTGGTCATGTTTCATATTATGTACAATATGCCTCTAAGCAGAGCACACAAAAAAAGCAATCTGAAATAATTTTAGTCTCCTCTGAGGCAGATCTGTGATTTCATAATACAAAATTCTCTTCTTAAATCTGTACACCGTTATGTTTAGCCTGAAGTATCTGTGGAAAAAGAAAGATACGCTATATGTAATGCTTTTATAATTGAGAAAATTTTCACTATATATACAATTGAGAAACACTACTTTCCTCATAATTCTGTCCTATATTCCTAATGGTTTGGATAATATTTGATTAATATGCTGTGATTTTCACTCTTTGATTTGTGCATTAAAATAGTCTGAGCATCTGTAAGATACCTCTAAAATGCATTTTAAAATATTTTATGTCCTACAAGAGATTGTTTCTTCTGTAGGAATTCTCTGAATACATCCTTAGATTAACTTAAGAGCAAGAAACAAGGTATTCCTCCTGCAGAGCACTGCAGCAAGGCACTTCCCATAATGCATACACATGATTGATCCTTTCAGGCCACAGTGGTGGTAACAGAAAATATAGTCTAGATGGAAGTCAGTCTATTGAAAAATGAAACAGTATAGCTGTAGCTCAACATGAAACTAGTGGCTCTTTAACAGCAGTTATGTTTAAGGTGACCACCACTTAGTTCAATTTATTATGAAGGGAAATATATTGTGTCCTCTTGGGGGAAGTGTTTAACACTGGTGGTGGGTGTATACACAGACATACGCATGTATGCCCTCACTACATCTAACAATGGAAATGTAGACCAGCCTTCATAGAGTTGTAATGAATAATGATACTGAAGTCATAGATCAGCTGTAGTCTAATGTCAGTATGAAGGCTATTGTGTTATTAATTGCTTATGCTTTTTAAAACATGAAATTAAACACAATATTACTTCACATTTCTACTGCTAAGTGTTATTACTATTGCTCTATTAGTGTGAATATACATGTGGGCCACCTAATAAGAAATAATTTTTGCTGCTTTTTTTTATAGTACTGCAGGAGTATTTGAAGATTATATGGAATATCAAAGGTGAATATATTGATAAAGTGTGTAGAGCATATTGAGTCATAGCTAGGGAAATTCCAGTCACTGGATTCAGTCCCTTGTTAATCTCAAAGTTAGCTATATCAGAGTTTACTCCAATACCAGAGTTTATACAGGAAACAGAGCTCTTTCCAGGCTAGGATGTCACCTTCAGTGTTTACAAAAGGATCAATAATACACGATTACAGAAGAATAGGACTCACATCGGAAACAGATAGATGTGTCATTGTTACAACATGTGGATGGCCCATTGTCACACTGTATGGATAGAATAGAAAGATCTACAAATAGTGAGCAGGTTTTCTAACACAATCCTGCTCAACCAAGTTAAACACATCAGAAGGATGGGATGTCATCCAGAGGGACCTGGACAAGCTGGACAAGTGAGCCCATGTGAACATCATGAGGTTCAACTAGGGCAACTGCAAGGTCCTGAACGTGGGTTGGGGCAATTCTTGTCATCAATACAGGCTGGGACATGAAGTGATAGGGCCCTGCAGAGAAGGAATTGAGGGTGCTGGTGGTTGAGAAGCTTGACATGAGCTGGCAATGCATGCTTATAGCCCAGAAGGCCAACCATATCCTGGGCCGCATCAAAAGGAATGGGGCCAGAAGCTCGAGGGAGGTGATTCTCCCCCTCTAGTCCACTCTTGTGAGACCCCACCTGGAGTACTGTGTCCAGACCTGGAGTCGCCAGGACAAGAAGGACATGGAACTGTTGGAATGAGTCCAGAGGAGGGCCATGAAGATAATTAGAGGGATAAAGCATCTCTCCTGTGAAGACAGGCTGAGAGAGTTGGGCTTGTTTGGCCTGGAGAAGAGAAGGCTCTGAGTAAATCTTATAGTGGCCTTCCAGTACCTGAAAAGGCCTACAAGAAAACTAGGGAACAAATTTTAGAAGGTCATGTAGTAATAGGACAAGGGGGAATGGTTTTAAATTGGAAAGGGGTAGATTTAAATTGGATATTAGGAAGAAATTCTTCACTACAAGGGTGGTGAAGCACTGGTACAGGTTGCCCAGGGAAGTAGTGGCTGCCCTCTCCCTGGAAGTGTTAAAGGGCAGGTTGGATGGGGCCCTGAGCAGCCTGTTCTAGTAAGAAGTGTCCCTACCCATGGCAGGGAAGTTGGAACATGATGATCTTTACGGTCCCTTCCAGCCCTAACCATTCTGTGATTCTATGATTCAGTGAAGCAGGCAAGACATGGTAAAAGACATTCTGGCAGTTTAACAAAATTACTTAAAGAGTTTAAGCCAACTGACCTGACACCAGAAAATTCATGCTTTTCCTAAATAACTTTTTGCAAAAAAGTTTACAATTCATGTATTACATTCCTCCCAGGGTCAAGTCTGCTAACATCAATGGAATTATAGTACATTTAACACTTTACATTAATTATGAGCTCAGTACTAAACCAGAATTTTTAGTAAGCTATGCTGCAGTAAGTTAGAAAAGTCCTATACAAAGTAACTGCAATGCTTATTTACACGTAAGGAAAGCATCATGTTTATTTAATCTCTGACCTCAGGAAAAATGTTTTCTTGTGAAACTCATTTCCTATTGTAGTATTGTCTTATTTTTAATTATTCAAAAACTGTAACACAATTTTGATACAGTTCATTAATTTTCATAGTCTGTAGGTTAGAAGGGAGCAAATTTTTATGATCACACATGTAACATTATAAGAATTTTTTGCTTTTGCTGATTTCAGCATGCTTGATGCCACAAAACACAGCCCTAAGCAAAATACATACGATCTAGCAGAAAAAGGACAAATGATTCTTTTTTTTCCAACTATGAATTTTCTGTTTCTGTAGCTAGAGCTCAGATGATTAAACACATTTCTTTGTCTTGTAGCTTTAATGGAAAGACAGAATTAACAATTTATGTGTAACTCAGGACTGATCTACGGAGTTTCTGTTTTCAATATGAAGCAATTAATTTACCGAACACTGGAGTCATTATTTCACATGTAAAGATATGATACTTACAAGGATTTTCTTTTAAACAAAGTGTCAATGCTGCATTTCAAAATACATAGGATAACTTAGCCATTCTATCACATATTTTTTAAACATGTCTACCACTTCCATAACTGCTTCAATGAGTTTAGAAAGTCTGGCACATATCCGTGATTTGATGTGTTTTTAGGGTAAGTATGCCACTGTGGTTTGAGGGGTGGGGGAGGGATGGACAGGGAGTGGGGGGAGAAGAAAGGGAAGCTCTTAAACTAAAAATTCCAAGCTGGTTGCATTCTTCTTACTGTGAAAATGGTGAGGGACAAGGGCTGAGACACAGAAATTGCTTTAATCCTTGCAACATATGAAGGTCTGTGACACAGTTTTTTTGCATTTACATGGAAAGGAATACCCAGGAATCAACTGGAGGTCTGCTTCCGATTGCATGTGGAGGGGAACCAGCTGTTCAACAGTTGTAGGTAAGCTGACAGAACTCCCAAGTTTCATCCTTGGGGTTGGTGATGTTGTTAGGAAAACCTCTATTGACTCTTCTCACCTACCTGAGCTAGCTTATGTACGCTTTAATAAACCTCAGAGGGATCATTATTGCCTTCCTAAAGGTCTAAAAATATAGCAAATATAAAGGGTATAGCTGCTGGCTCTTCCTGACCTGCTTGAAGCTCTTATTCTGTGCCTCTTGGTCAGCTGCTGTGCAAGCTGGATGTGTTCACAGCAGTGCGACCCTGTGAATGCTTAACAGAATGAGTTGATCTGATATGATGGTTTCTCAACAACTTCTTCAGGGTCTGGGCTTTGAAAGTTTTCTGCAGACATTTACTGAAATGTATTTAAGGTTATCCAACTAGCTAGCTGCATATCTGGAAATATACCAAGGAAAGTAAAGTATATGATAGCTGAATGCTATTTTATGTGAGGCAAACAAAGGGAAAAAGAAATAAAATATTAAGCAGTTGTGATTCAATATTTGAGAAATAAAGAGGGAGGGTAAGAGATTGTAGCAAGGCAAGAACTTATTCTCTTGGTGAAGGTCTCCACATGATGACAACTCATCATAGGATCTACCCCACCACAAGAATGAGCACACTGGTCTTGGGGATCAAAAGAGCTGGGGAAGGATGTTCATAACATTAAAAAAAAAAAAAAAAAAGTACAACCTATAAAGTGTGAGTATTATGGCATTAACTGCATTATTTAATTTTTTTTTCTGTGACAGGTCCAGACTAATAATGATCAGACTCTGAAGATATTGTTTATAATAAATAAATTCTGGAATTTAAATATAGGTGTGCTTCCTATTTGACCATAAACAAGGTTTTAAGCCTAATACTTTTGCATGTGAAATATATATTTTTTAAGTATAATTTCATATAAAAATAATTTATGTCATTACTATAATTACCAGAATACAGTACTCATAGGCAATTTTTTTAACATTTACCTTGGTTGTTATATCATATACTAAAAATAAGTATTTCTGATAGAATGCTTTCCCTGCCCTCACCATGGAAACATTTCCAGAGGTATCATAGCTGCAGGAACATCGATGGTCATTTAAAGAAATGCATGAGATAGATACATAAAAATAACATTAAGTGTGCCATTTCACTTCAGGTTGGTATACTAAATGTTGATGAACAGTTTCAAAAGTCATACATCTGTAATATCATTAATAAGGCCAAGGAAAGGGCAAAATATTTATCAATTGTTTGCAAAAAACTTTTGGACAACAAATCAGAAATGCCACTGAGAAGCTTCTTAACTTTTGATCCTGATGTTACACTGGATTATATGATGTCGATTGCAAAAGAAATACCATCAGGCACTGTGCTTGAGACATTGAGTTCACAGCAGGACTAGGGGAATGACACCAGATCCTCATTAATATGTTGCAATTGCAGTAGGCTATTGATAAATGAAATTCCTTTAGTTGCTTGTCAGTGTGCCCAGCTTGAAGGAGAGAAGCTCACATCTGAGGCAGCAGAGGAAAATTTTTTCCTGCTTGAACAAGGTTCTTTGTGGAAAGTTGTTATCACTTCGCCTTTTTTATACAGATTTGTTTTGTTTAGTTTTGCTTGCAGCTAAAAGTGGTGCTCAGTTGGGATTTCTTCTTATTCAGCTTGTTAAAAACTACAGTGAACGTTCAGAAAGGGTATCCAAACTCTCAATGAAGAGGAAAACATTTCCCTAGGCTGTTTTCGGGTTTAGGTGGGGTCTTTTTTCAGTCTCACATAAGAGATCCATAATCGTCTTCATTGCAAGAGAGAGGAGATGTAATTTAACCTTTTAATCCTTTTTCTGTGTACTCTGTGTTAATTTCTCTGACGAGTATGTAAAGCATGTAGGATTTAAGTCTTAAAAATAGTTTCATTTTTCTCTGAGTCTTACCTATTTTAGAAATCCAGAAATTAACTTTGTTGATCAAGAAATCTTTCTTTAATGCGCAATACATTAAAGAGCATCATATGATGTTTCCATGGTCACCAGAAAAACTTATTCATTAGCTATTTTTCACCACCCATGATTAGAATTGCTGCACTTTGAGAGACAGTATGCCCCTTTTTAAGGGATTATGCTTTTGATAGGCTATCCTATGGCTAGCAATATATAGCCTAAAGTTTCTGTGTTCCTAGGAAGTAAACTGTTTTTACACAGATTTGTTCATGAAGTATCATTTATCCATTAAGTCTGGGAAACTTGGAACAAGAAGGGAAGGTACTGGATACTGAGTGTATGTGAGTTTATGAGGTTATTTGACCACTCAGCTAAGGATGGCAAGGCTACCATACCTTTAGATAAAATCCAAACTTTATTGACTATCACAGCTTTCTAAATCAGATTGTTTTGAATTGTCTCTTCCCTGTTACACAGTGGTTCGGTTCAAGATATGCGATATGGTTTTACTTTAATTTATACTAGATAATTCTGTACTGAAACCAAGGAAAACAAATTACTAATAAGGTAAATTACATATGCTGGAAGTATATAATAATTCTCTAGAAGTAACTTTTTGTATCAGATTTATTCAGTTTATGAGTCTAAGATCAGAAAGCAGTGTGATTTCAGGAAGACATATTGAAGAGCAAATCAGAACTTTTCATTTCAGAAATCAGATGTCAAAAGGTACTGACAGTGGAAAAATTTTGCCTTAATTAACACGTTAATCAGATATACTTTGCCGTATTAGTAGTACTTGACATTTACACAGTGCATTTAATTTATGGTGTCCAATTATATTTACAATATTAATTAACCCAGTCTCAACTTTTACTGTTAGCAATCCATTTTATAGAATGGTATAATAAGGTGCAGAATACTGCTACACATTAGGAAACAGACAGTCAAATCCCCTGATTTTCTAATCACAGCTGTCATTTTGCTAAATGATGTAAGAGAACATCAGTAGCATGAGACTTGACATTTCAATCAATGATAGCTCCATCTATAGCCATTTTTAAAAGCTAACTTTTATTTATCACTTTTTTCTAATTGCATAACAACAATAATAACACTGTGTGATTATGAACTTGGCCTCATCTTAAATCTGTTCAACCGAAGTGACTTCCAGACTCTTATATCTGAATTGCTGCAATGGGACTGAAGCTCTTTCCCCTAATGAAATGGCTCCAGTTTCCCTCCCCACCCCCCGCCCCGAGTTGGCTCTTTATTATTCTTACAAATGCAGAGGTGGAAAAAAAAGCACAACAAAAAACCGACCCACACCGATGAAAATCTCTCCACCAAAACCTTTCATTAGAGCGTAGTTCAAAAAAGACTCTGTAAGAGTATCAAAGTGTTTGTCATCTAAACAGTTGTGCTTGTTTTAATCTTCCCAGAGTAGTGAAGTAAAGCAATCTGCTAAAGCACATGTTTCTCTAGGAGGAAATTTGCTAGGTAATAACAGATGGCTTTCTTTGACTTAGTAGATCAGTCTTTCAGTGCAGTGAAAAGAAACATCCTAGAGCATTACACTCTTGTTTCCTCAAGGGTTGTGTCGTGTGTGTTCAGATCTAGAGTTAAGTTACAGTATGTGCTTCACTGATTAGCCATGAAAATAGTAATGAAAGTGTCATTGATCCCAGCAGCACTTACTCTAAAATCCCTTGGGATTTCCAGACGGCCACTACTTGTTTTCTGCTCAGAGCATAATCTTGAAACCAACTGCTCAATCACCACTGTGTTGAACAGCCACTTAAGAGCTGGCTTGCAAGGTAAAGCATTAAAAGATTTTTTTTTTCCAAATTTAACACATAATTTAGGATCTAGTTCTAATGTGATATAAGCAAGCAGAAAGTAAGTGTAGATGCAGCAGTTTACAGCATACTTCGGTTTTGCCTTTTCAAATGTATATTTTCATTTAACTCTGTTACATAGCTGATTTGACTCTGGTGTCTGAGAGGGCACCTCAGTCTGCCAGTTTGTGGTGTAACTCAGCTTTGGACCGTCATGCAAAGAAATTCAGAGAGACACATCACTAATTCATATTAGGATGGGAGAAAAATTATGTGAGGAAAACACTACTCCATAGTAGTTGTCTACAAGGTATCTCGTTGGCAAGGTATTTTCAAAGGACCAGGCTAGAGATGAAGGACTATCAAGCTCCCATGGTGGGATCAGTCTCACTGGTTCTGCAGTAGAGAGAAGAGACCAACCCCCACCTCTCTACATACTCCTCGCAGGTAATTGTGGAGATTAGGTCTTCCCTCAGCCTCCTTTTCTTAAGACTAAAAAGCCCCAGCTTCCTCAGCTGCTCCTCATAGGACATGTGCTCCAGACCCTTCAACAGCTTTGTTGCCCTTCTATGGACGCGCTCCAGCATTTCAGCATCCTTCTTATAGTGAGGGGCCTAAAGCTGAACACAGTACTCGAGATGCAGCCTCACCAGAACTGAGCACAATGGAACAGTCATTTTCCTACTCCTGCTAGTCACACTATTCCTGATACAGGCCAGGACGCCGTCGGCCTTCTTGGCCAGCTGGGCACACTGCCAGCTCATGTTCAGCCAGCTGTCCAGTAACATCCCTGGGTCCTTTTCCTCCAGGGAACTCTCCACCCACTCTGCCCCAAGCCTGTAGCGCTGCCTGGTGTTATTGTGACCAGAGTGCACTTGGTCTTGAATCCCATAAAGTTGGCCCCTGTGCATTCATCCAGCCTGTCCAGGTCAAGACTGTGACTCCACCTGCTTCAGCGTGGGGCCTCTCCACGGGCTGCGAGGTCTCTGTTCTCCATCATCTTCCATGGGCTGCAGGGGGACACCCTGTTCCACCATGGTCTTCTCCACAGGGCTGCAGGGGAATCTTTCTCTCAGGTGCCTGGAGCAACTCCTCCCTCCCTTCTTCACTGCCCTTAGTGTTTCTTACATCTTCTCACTCCCTTCTCTGGAGGCAAAAAACAGCCACTAGTGGGTTTTTTTTCTCATAAATGTGATTACCAGACGCGCTGTGACCATCGCTGTTGGGCTTAGCCTTGGTCAGAGGCAGGTCTGGCCTTGAGCTGGCTGGTGATTACTCTGTCAGGCCTGCAGAGAGCTTCTAGCTGCTTCTTGCAGAAGCCACCCCTGCAGCTCACCCTCCTCCACCAGAACCTTGCCATGCAAAATCGCAACAGCAGTTTATCCAAAATCTTTTCTTACAAGGAGGAAAAATACTCAAAGTAAGTAAAATGCAAACAAGCTCACTGCAGGCAAGGCAGAGCCATGAACCGCTATTTTATAGCAGATTTTTTTTTGTTGTGTTATTTAAGTTTAGAGCTACAGATTTTAATGCATTTCTTACTACCTAATAAAATAAAATACAATGGAAATTGATTTTGTTTTTTAATTACTGAGTCACTGAACATGCAACAATATAATTCACTGAATGAAGCTCAAGATTATCTCTTCTTGTAGTGAAACTTTTTGACAGTATGGAAGGGAAAGTTTTATTCTGCTTGATTTGTTCTCAGTCTGTCAGGGAAATCATGGTGTAATTCCCTTTCAGCATAGCTACCAGATACTTCTATTCCTAAGATTGTAGTAAATGTGAACAGCATGTTGTCTTGCAAGTTTCCCTTACAGCTTTTCATTAGCAGGGCTAAAAGACAGGGATGGCTGTGGGACATTTGGGTTTACATGATGATTGTGACATACATTTCCAAAGCAAGCCCCTTAGATCTAAACAGAGGATTATAACCCCGTTCATTGCCCACGTGGATCTTGAGACAAGGTCTGATGAAATAAAAAGGGTTATTCCTGCTTACTATCTCATTAGAGACATAGGGGTAAAGAGGTTTTGTGTAGGAGAAGTGAGACAGCGTGGTGTGAGAGGACAGATAGTGATGCACTGCAGGAATATCTGGGTGTAAATTGCTACTAGGTAGGAGACACAGTGATTTAACAGTAGAACAATATGGTAGTGTGCATACTTTATAATCAGCTGTGTCATGCTGACACAATTCATCTTTCATTTTTTCTTCTGTACACCATATTTCTTTCATCAATTCTTCCCAGACATACAAAGAAATTTATCACTGATATTGTGGGGAGTCACAGATACCATGTTATAAGGTTTTGGAGGAATCTAGACAGAGAGGTGATTTTTCTTGTCGGAGAGAAAAAATAGTATGATATACATAATATATAGTTAAATCAGATTTTTCCTTACCACCTGCACTCCAAAATTTTTGAAATTGAGGAAATTTTATAAAATACATAGCATATGATTAAAACTATTTGCTAAGGGGACATGCATTTTATTGTATCTGTTACATGTATATATATACCATGTTTACTGGGTTTGAGAAAAAGCAAACTTCATGTCTATCCAAATCAAGATGAGATCTTGGATGTGGTAGCTCCTTCATTCATACACATAATACCACGAATGTTGCCTGTGTCCATGAGCGACGTGTTCCATGAGAGGAATTTTTATTTCCTATAATTCACCTAAAAGGAAAGGGTTTCACTACAGCTGTGTATATACAGGATAGGAAGTGGATAAACTGGGAGACTGGAAAATTTACAAAAGCTTTTTTTTTTCCTACTGATAAAACGGCACAGAGATAGTGTAGAGGAATCTCTACTTGTTTTAGCAAGTGCTTAGCTCAATTTCTACACTCCTAAAACCACAGCAGATAGACTGGACTTCAGGCAAATCCCTGAGGTGTTAGCACTGATCACATTACCTAAAGACTGTATTGCTGACAAATTCTTTAGAAGCAAAATAAAAAGGAGAAAGACCCTATTAAGGAGAGACCTAGAAATGCTTCTCCCCCTCACTCCCTATCTCCACATCTGTGCATTCATGAACAAACATGTGGTAAAAATAGGAAGAGGAAAGTTCTTTGAAATGTGTAGCAAGGTTTGATGTTATTGATACAGTAAATCAATGGTTTACTAAACAAATAAAAGTATTAAAATACAATAAACAGGTTCCTAATTCTGGAAATATTTGTGCATATATTGAACTGTAAAGGACTGATCAGTCTTGAGCTTAAAGTTAAGCATATCCTTAAGTGTTTCCAGAGTCATGTTGCTGGCTGCTTTTTGAAATACCTCCCAGTATTTGACATTAACATAAAGTGGTGTGAACTTTTTTTAAAAGCTGAAAATAATTTGAATAAATGAATGACTATTTCCTTAGAAAAATAAACGAGTAATACATAAGTGTAAAGAGCTTAAAGGGCAAGTTACTTATTTTAAAGGAAATTATGACAATTAAAATGCAATTTGCTTTTTTTACCAAACTTTTAAGGCATTTAATACTCACATATTAAATCTCTTTGCTAATGACTTACCAGTTTTAATACAGTAATGACTTATATAATTTGAAGTGGTTATTTTCCATACTTCATTACTTTCCCCCAAATGATCATTGATTTGATAATTAGTTGGTATTTTAAAGCCTGAAGATGTGATGTCCTTGAAAATGTTTTAAGTGTCTTGTTCAGGGCAAAAATAAATTATCATCTTTGAAATGCCATTCACTAGTAATTTCAGTGGGCTTTTTTTTCGACTATTAAAGATTGAGAGAACCTTTCATTTTATATTAATTAGTAGTTTGTGGCAAGATACTTAGAAATCAACATACTGCATCAAAATTTCATGCAGCAAGCTATCTCCCTGTACTCGGTGGGTAGCTATAATGTACCTTCAAACAAACCCCATATTTCACTTGATGTAAAAGGACTTCCAATTTTCACTGTGTCATTTCTGTTCTACATAAGAAATCAACACACTGTATAACTTTGTCCCCTTCCCAGCAGGCACTATTCATTAATACAATATTTCTCAACCTTGTACTGAGTTTTTTAAGGTTGATTCGTAGATATTTTGACCAGAGTCTGGGAATTTATCTGACCTCTTTGGAGAGGTACTTTTTGAAGAACAAAGTCCACCATACTACAGGAGTTGGTGGGCACTTTCCTTTGAAATAATCCTACTGTCATCAGTGGAATTAAAGACACATTATGCCAATATATTAACTTGGATATATAAACCTGTAGACTTGAGGACCTTGAGGACTAAACAAACATTAAGATTTTGTTCAACATGAAAAAAAGAGGTAAAGATCCTTGATATGCTAATTTTTTTTTTAAAAAGACTTAAAAAAAATTAGGTCAGGAAAAGTAGTAATGAATTATTTTTAATTACACCTATGAATGTAGATTCTGTTTGTGGATGGATGGAAGGCAATGATTAAACTACAGTATTATACAGCTAGATGGCTTGCCTGGCATCAATTCACAGGAGACAGAGTAGCAGGTTATGCCAGTAGATGATGCCCTACATTTCATGGGTAGGTAAAAGTGATATTCAGCCAGCACTGCTGCTGTGTCACCTGGTCTGGATGCTTTATAGAGCCCATTATAAGAGGATAAAATAATAATAAATAAATTTGCTGCTTGGAGCTTGTGTGAGAAAATTCCAAGTCATCATCAGATATCAAAATTGTAAATCTGTATTTGTCTGCTTTGAACAGTATAAGTATCTTTTGAGTACCTCTAGTGAAACCCCCAGCAAGCTAAACACTCCTGAGTAAAAAAATCTATTCATCTTCTGTGATCTCTTTTTAATAAAAATCCTCAAGACACTTTCTAGAAATTTTCTACTTTCTAAAAATTTAAAATAAAATAAGGATCCTAAATCTTTATGATGTTTATATATCATGATGAATAGTTTTGCTAGATTAAGTACAACTATCAATATTTTAAATTAGCACAACTAAGAACAATTAGAAGCAACATGTGTGGTCTTCAGCAATGACAAGGATAAAAAGATGCAGACATTTGCAAGTTAATTAAGCATATTCTTACCTTAATTATATGCCTAAGTCTGAAGGAAATCAATAAGAGTTATAGCCATGGTTAAAATTAAGTGTTTGCTTAAGAATTTCTTGACTGGGCTAATAGAAGGTACATAAGCACGTTTTCTGTTACTGTGGATTAACACAGATGTACTCAATTTCACTAATCTTGAGTCTATATTCTCAGTCACCTATCAGTTAAAGACGACTGCTTTTTAATGGCTGTCTGGCAAGCTTAGTCCATTGTTTTTAATTTATGCTATGTGCAGAATTAAATTTCAAGATGGAAATAATTTAATTATATTTTTATGTGCAAACTTCCTCAAAAAGACTAAGAAAAAACATAACTGACTGGACTTATTTTTTATTTAAAGGCAAGGACCGGTTTGACCAGAAGGTAAAGATTTCACAGTCTATCACTCAAAAGTAAGGTTTTTTTCCCCATTACAAGTGTTCCAAAATTACTGGGTAACTGCTATGAAAATTTGGACTCCGGTATTTTGATTGTAGATTAAGAAATTTTTTTATTTTAAAATACTTTTTTTTTTTTTTAAATGCAATAACAGAGGAATTCATTGGATCTGTTGCAAGTCTGTGTAAATGGCATGGAAAAGAAAATCTGAAATAGTCGCTTGGTGATTTAAGGACACTCCATCATATTGTGAAAGTATCCTTATAAAATCCCTCTGACACAGTTTGCCCTTCACTATTTCATCAATGACTGATCACCAGAGTAAGAGAAATATAATTTATATCAACTTGATGTATTAGTGAGGGATTGTCAAAATTAGCTTACTGTGCAGCTAACAGCCCTCACCACTAAAACAGGTGCTCTGGGTCCAGGTTTCTATTACCATCCATTCAACCTCTGCAATGATCAAAAGACGTTTACACTTGACATCTTCCACACGCTATTAGCAAACTAATGAAATAGTCTCTAAAGTTTCTTTTTCATAAAATATATTCTCTCTATGATAGGGTAGGCCTAGGGAAGCTTTTAATGGCTTGGTTTTCTAATTTCTCATTTTGGGTTTTTTGCATGGAAGACCCAGACACAGACTTCTAATAATCCAATCAGTTATATACAGGCAACCGTGATAGAAGTTCCAACTTGACTTGATCTCATTTATGTCCCACATTAAAAAGTCAAGTTAAAATGCCAGGAAGTTTGGGGACTAGAAATGGAGAGAAGAGACAATGAAAATTAAGGAATGTCAGACATGAACAGGGGAGATAAGGAAGCAGGAAGGGATAACACTAGGTAGAAGGACCTGTATAGGAAAAGACTTCACTAGAGTGGACAAAACCAAGGACACAAAGTAGTATATGACTTGTAGGAGATTAGGAAAGAAAATAAAGATGAGGAAAGAAAGCTCACTACAGAAAAGCCATTTGCTTGTAAATGTTTGTGCGATACTTGTACACTACTGCAGTATAGTATGGAACATCAGTGAGGTCTCCTCCAACCCCTAACATTCTGTGAACATTCTGTGATAACATCCCTTTTTAATAATAAATGTCTACAAAACTGCATTCTGATATTTTTTATAGACAGATTGCACCGTATATAGTGAATCTGTTCACACTGAGAGGTAGACAGGCTTTTTATCATCATGAAGTCACTGCAGAAGACCAGCATTTATGCAGATTCACAGATGAGTTGGGAATGAACTTTACATCACTGCTAAGAAAAAAACCCCACGAAGCTTTGGTTGATCTGTGATATGCAGGGATCTGTGATCATGAATTAACCAGGAACAGGATATGGCCTTTGTTTTTTCTAGAAGTAGATGTCAATACCTATGCCCTGTTTTCAGCTAGGATAATTTTCACAAGGGGCCAGCACAGTGTGTGTATATCCTGTCATGGGCTCTATTGTTGTTCCCCTTTCATGGTGCTGTGTCACTAACTGTCCTTATCCCAACCCGTGGGACTTTGTCTCCTTCTCCTCTCTGTTTGGACAGGTGAGCAAATGGTGTATGGTGCTTTGCTGCTGCCTCAGCTGAACCACAACAAGCTATCACAGATATTTGAAAAAAGCAAACCTTATTTGCAGATTGGGTCAGAAATTATCTTTGTGGGTTTGTGGGGTTTTTTTTAATATTCCCTGAATCTTGGACTTGCTGCACTCCACCAAATTGGTATTTAAACAATGCTTTCTTAGTGACTGTTTAGAAAAGAATTATGCTTATCATGGCTGTAAATGTCATTGTATGGATGTTGTCATCCTGTGAACTTTGAAATTCTCAGACCTCCAACCATCATAGCTCGTCTCTGAGAAGTACAGGGCCAACTATTTTGGTTAAAGCAAATGCAGTTGTTTTATGCTAAACAACATGTATTACAGTCAAATGTTGAGCTGATGTTTGAATGCAGACTCTAGCTTCTACATAAATAAGTTCAGTTAGGATTATTTACATCATTGAAACAGCTTAGGCACCAAAATTCTGCAGCACAAAGCTGCTGGAAGAAATTAATCTACCACAGGATGACAGGCAGCCTGCAGGGTGGAGGCAAAGGATGCATGTTCCTTGCAGTAGCTGGTTTATGGGGTAGGAGCAGGAAAAGATATGCTTAAAATCAGCTGTGATGCCTGGGTACACCTGTAGTTTAGCTTTCCTAATACATCTCTAGAAAGCAAACCTGGGAGTGATGAGAAAAAAATCGCTGTAGTATTTTAATCCTCCCATCCATAAATTGTCATGTTCTGGAGATGAAACTAGGGACAAATCAAAGCAATCCAGAATGCAGTGGTTCTTTCAGAGAAGTGCAAACGTGTTGCTAACTCACACCCTTGCTTACAACACCTGTGAGGCATTTTGGAAACTCCTCTGTAAGGGAAGCTGAACAGAAACTGTGAAGTGTACATTCAAATCATCAGCTTCTGTGCTTGAAACACATTTTCTCCTGTTGCAGTTCAAAGTCTGGCCTAAGACTAACTTGATAAATATTTCTTTATCATTAAGTGTTAATTGGGGTTAAATTGGGAAGTTAAGGATGTTCTGCTTCTACAGAAAACCCAAAGAAAGCAGTGAGTTGTCTCACCCTGACCTGCCTATACTGTGGGGCACCTGGAAGGATCCAGTACTGGCAAGGTCCTCATAGATATATATGGTGAGCAGAGCTGAGGAGACAGACAGCCAAAGGCAGCCAAGGGCTTTCTCGAATTCTGGCACCCCGAAGGGCTAAAAATATAGTGCAGACCATTTTGTGGAGAGAAAAGAGGGACAACCCTGTTGTATGGCTGCAAAAAAGGCAGCATGACAGTTTTGAAGCAAGATCCCCTCCTGTATGTATGTATACTTTCCCTGTAATGCCAGAGCTGGTGGCTTTTACTGCTTTGCAATTCTCTCTAGCTCTGGCACCATCCCTTCTTACCTTCTATAATATCTTCCCTTCTTCCTCTCATCTCCAATATTTGCAACTAGCAGAGCACTACTCATCCATAAACTGTAATTGTGTATTGTGGTTTTGCATGGTGGGGTTCTGATGGAGAAGGGATGGACTGCAGGTGTGGCTTCTGCAAGAAAGTGCTAGAAGCTTTCCCTAGGCCCGATAGAGTAAAAAACAGCTGACAAGGCTAACCCCATCAGCAATGGTCACAGCGCCTCTGGGAATCACATTTAGGAGAAAACAAAACCCCACAAGCAGCCCCTTTTTGTCACCAGAGAAGGGAGTGAGAATGTGTAAGAAACTGTACAGACACCAAGGTCAGTGAAGAAGGCGGGATGAGGCACTCCAGGTGCCAGAGAGAAAGATTCCCCTACAGCATGTGGTGAAGACCATGGTGGAACAGGGTGTCCCTCTGCAGCCTACAGAAGTTGATGGGAAGCAGAGACACCACACTGGAGCCGGTGGAGACATATGGAAGATGCTGAGACCCATGCTGGAGCAGGTTTGCTGGGGGGGCTTGTGACTCTGTGGGGAACCAGGCTGGAGCAGTCTGAGTTTGAGAGACTGAGAGACATTCTACGATTTATGACTGCACCCCGCAGCAGTGACCCATGTCAGGGCTGCTGGTGAAGATCTGAAACCCTGTGGGAAAGGACTCATGTTGGAGAAGTTCGTGGAGGACTGTCTCCTGTGGGTGGGACCCCACGCTGGAGGAACTGACTAAAACGCCCATCCCAGTCTCCTTCTGTGACACCGGGGCGGGGGGGAGGAAGGGAAAGAAATCATGACTAAAGTTAAGTCCATGAAGAAGGGAGGAGTGGGGAGGTGTTTTAATATCTGGTCGTACTTCTCATTACCTGACTGGTTTCACTGTGTCTGTAGTGTAGTGTAATAAATTAGAGAGTTTCCTTTCCTTTATTCCGTGCTGAGTCTGTTTTGCCCATGACGCTGATTGCAGAATGATCTCTCCCTGTCTTTATCCAGACTCTTAAGCCTCTCAATATATATTTCCTCCCTTGTCCAGCTGAACAGGGGAGTGATATATCAGCTTTGGTGGGCATCTGGCCTCCAGACAGGGCCAAACCACCACAGTATGTTCCTGTAAATTGAAGTCTTACCAGACTATCTTCATCATATCAAGAAAATGTCTAGATAAATAGGTCCTAGAGACTTACCCATTTATTAATACTGTTTTCCTTTTTTAAGCAGTAACATCATTCTATTACCAGAGATGCCGAAGAGAAAGCAGTGATGCAAGGTGTGGTTAAATTCTAAATTTATATTTATTTGTGTATCAGTACAACTAACACACAGTAATCAGAAACAGGAATCAGACATCCCTATGCATGAGATCCAGTACTCATTCCTAGAAGAATCCCGCCACATAAAAGCAAAAATCCCTGTGAGATTTAAACAAATCATGAAATAAACACTTCTGTATATCTACCTCATGACAGTTTCACCCTGTGGTGACCTCTCCCTTCCCAGTAATAATTGGATCTTCACAATACTAGCACATGATGATCAATATTTTCTCTTTCTAGTCTAACTGCATTTAGACATGCATGATACTAATTTTCCCCCACCGAGCTATGGTATAAAATTTAGCATAATTTGGTATTTGATCTAATAACCAGGGTAGCCTGTGTGGAATTACAGGAAGAGAAAATGAGTAGAAAAATAATTTGTTCCCATCAAGGATCAGGATGAAGGCTAGCCCTGTTATTCAGAACAGTTATGATTTATGAAGGATCTCTTACTCATATACCACCAAGAA
The DNA here is from genome assembly GCA_013400835.1 of Zapornia atra. NCBI lineage: Eukaryota > Metazoa > Chordata > Aves > Gruiformes > Rallidae > Zapornia > Zapornia atra. The sequence goes on along the minus strand of VZTU01018394.1, from coordinate 18,836 downwards.
AGCAGTGAGACATTCAATATCCAGTGTGGAAGAGATAAAGAGGCCATTCTTTAAAATGTATTGTGTTATCATTAAATAATAACATCCAGAATTATACCCCTTATCACCTTGTATTTCAGATCCTCACAATCAACTTTCAGCAGCAATTTACTCTATTGACATTGGTGAATTAAAATAGAGACATTTGCCCCATTTTGCAGTTGCAGAAAATGAAGCACAGAGAGTTGGGGTTTCTGGTTTTTTGTTTGTTTGTTTTTAAATAATTACCTGAAATAGAGAGAAGTGACAGAACTTAGAAATTAGACTAGATTTTACGAGTACCTTTCTTCTCCATTTCTTATCCATGTTTTTATTTCAGATCCTCCTTCACTTGAAAAAGAAGCCAAGCAATGACCCAAGCCTCTCCTTCATCTTCATCCTCAACTCCTGTTGACACCCTTCCAGCAACCTGACTTGTCTCTGCAGCACAGCTCTATATCTGCCATTCATATTACTCAATATGCTTTAAACCACATGCCTGCATTTGTAGCTTTGAATAATTTTGTCACAAGTACAGAATGGAAGAAAATGAAAAGAGCATGTGAACTCATTCATTTTTAGCTTATTGGAAAGTCTTTATATTAATCTTCTCATCTTCTCACACCTGGGAAGACATACTCTAATCAAGAAGCTATAAATATTCCATCTACTTATGGCACAGTATAAAATTAATTTCTGGGAGCGATCAGAAAATAGAAAAATCAGATTGTTTAACTTTTTTTTATAAGAAGATGTATCCATTAAGAGACACTTTCCTACAGTGGGCATATGAATCTGTAAAAAATATTATTTTAACACGTAAGACTGATAAAATATTAAAATAAATGACTTCACAAATTTTCAAAGTATTACTCAAATAATAACAACATTTTTTCAGAATGATGGTAAAAATATACACTTTTATCAAAAAAGTAACCTTTATTGAATATTTGGGGGACTCAAATCTACTTGGCATGTGATTGAAGCTCAAAAAAATCTGAGTGGGATAGAAAGATGGAAACTGAGTATGTGACTGAGGAACATACATTCAAATCTTAAATTCTGACCCTTCCTTATCATTGATCTCAGTAGTTTATTGGTTAGGGTCTCACTAAAATGACTGGAAGAGGTATATGAAATCTCCTCCTAACAGACAGCTTAATGCTGATTAGATCATTAAGATTTTATCTGTGCAAATAAAATTGCAGATTATGAGCCTTAGCATATTTTCCTACCACTGCAAAGCTAAAATGGGGCATGAATTTGTGCCTAGTATTGAGATAAATGCAAAGCAGAAAATTAATAAAAATGTTGACGTCCCTAACCTAAAGTTTTAATTTCCAGGTTAAGGCCAGCATAAGAGGAATACAGAGAAGATATTTCAGAAAGGCCATTTTGTTATTTCTTTTATCTTTATGAATAAAATATATGGATTTTGTGCTGAAAATGGAAACTTTCAGAAATTTTAATGATTTTTGCCACAGTATTAGTAGACAGTGATAAAAACTTTTCCCCTGAGCAGGTTAATTTTAACAGCTCTCTGAGCAAAGGAAATGACAGAATCTTGTTGGGAAAAAAAAAAATCAGTTTTTCAGCTTGTATAATAATTTCTATTTACCAGATATAATGGGCGAGATTTCAGGAATGCCTAGTAATTGAACAAACCTGCTTCAGATAAATCAGTCTGAGGGAGTTCACAATCACAGAACCACACATCCGTTGAGGTTAGAAAGGAGCTCTGGAGATCATCTAGTCTAACCCCCCTGCTATGGATCACATAGAGCAGGTCACACAGGATTATGTCTAGGTGTCCAGCTCAAAGAAAAAGACATGTCAGAATCAACATTTTTTTGGAAATCAGGTTTTTTTAGATTGGCATAAGCTGAAGTGAAGGCACTCACCACTTCAGAACCTTCCCAGAGGATCTTACCTTTCTGCTTCTACATAGACATGAGTGCTGACAAAAAAATGGAGAAGAAAACATATCTTTTGACATTTGTTAAAGAAGTAGGGAATTCTTGTATTAGCATCATGCATAAATATCAACTTGTTCTATTTAATGTCCTTTTAAGACCAAATACAAGTAAATGGTAACCAAACTCTTATCCCAAATTATAAGTGTTCCTATTTCATTTCGAACTGTCATGATACTCTTAAACGACTATGCAGGGTATTGTCCTTTTATAACTCCATTATTCTCTTTCCATAACTTCTGAGTTGATTGAGTGTAGTAGACCTGTTAAAGATGTTAATTTAAAAGCAAAAAATCAGATGTAATGACTCGTGGAAACACTTTAAGAAAGCAGAGATAACATTGAAAAGCAGTTAGTAAATTATTTATTTTAATGGAATTTTCAAGATTTTCACTTCCTTATAAGTCAAAGAGAAACTAAATTTTAGGTATACATTTAAATTAATCCACATACAGACATATAAACATCTTACAGCTATGAATGATAGGTACAGTTCTCACGTTCCACTAGATTTTATGGAAATTTAAGTCTTTAAAAAGGGAAGTTAGCACTGAATATCGGTTGAGACCTAAACACACAAAGCCTTCATTGCATTGAATTAAATCAATGAAGAAAAGTTGCACCAAGAACTGAAAGATGAAAGTGAAAATGTTCTCAAGTAGTTTGCTGCCAGCTCTTACCATAAGGGAAGAGGGTTCCTTTTACCATGTATGATGGATAAGGGCTCACCTTCACCAGCAGAGGATTCCTTTTGAGAGATATCTGAGCTGGACCTCACATTTGAGAAAAAAGTTACTGGACTCCAAACAGTTCACTAAGAGGTGGTGGAAACATCCCTTCACATTGTCGTGTCACAGAAAGTGTTACTTATATTTAAAGGAACTCTAAGAGTTTAAATTTTATGCTTCAGCCCTTAGTTTTGCATTATTAGTATGGTATCAACAGTCAGATCTTTTAGGATATCATAAAAAATATCATTAATATTGTGAACAGAAAATTTTCATAACAGATTAATGCAATTTATGAGAAAAAGAGTCTTTTGTCTCTAAATGAGGACTCTCCTGTTTGCATACAATAAAATCCTCAAAGAGCAATTATACCTATTTCATATTCCTATCACTCATATTCTACGTTCCTTTTCACCTACATTCATGGCTTGGCTGCCTTCAGGTAATGCTTTCCCAGGACCATGTCAACCCTCACAACCATAAGAATGGATATGTTGTGACTATGACAAAAGGTAGAGCTGAGCCCATGCATTGAGGACAGCTAACATCTGATCTGATGACACGTGAGATGCAGCTTTGAAAGTATTAGCAGCTCATGCACAGAAACACAGAATGATTATACAAACCTTGTGTCTGCGAGAAGACAGTTTTGTAATAAAGAGCCTACCAAAAAAAAAGGTATATGTCTTCAGAGCAATACCTAGAGATGTGAGAAAAAAACGTTGATAAACTGTCCAGTGACTGAAGATGAACCTGCCCAAAAAGAGGAGAAACACACTAAATGAGTGCTGCGATTGAGACGGGACACAGCTTGATGCAAGCTAACGTCGTTTTATTGTAGCAAATCACAAGTTTATATACTTTTGCAAAGCCCACGTGGGCCTTACTTTCATTGGAGTGCAGAAGCCATTCTTACATTTACTATTTGCTGATTGGTTCAAAAACACGAACATTATTAGAAAAAGCAACTTAGGCCTAATCACACAACCTTTACACACATTCTGGTTTTGTTTCTTAAAGCATGTTTCGTTCTCCCCTTCAAGGCTGACCTGGTCCTGTTATGCACTTCTGGTGTCAAGATGTCTAGTTGCCCAACATTCTTTTGTCCCTTATCAACCAGCTCTTCTTTGTTATTTTAACTCTCCCAAGGTTTGTGTCCAACAAACCAGCACGTCTGCCTCCGACAGCCGCAGAGTGCTAGAATTTCTGCTTGACCCTTTGAGGCTCTGTGCCACAAATGAGGTTCTTGAATTTTATTTTTTTTTAATTATCTTGAACATCCCAATTCTTCTGTTAAGCTTGTTTGAAATGTGCCATTGCAGTGGAACAGAACCGATGTTTTCAGGTAGGAAGACAAAGTGATCATTTAGAGCTCACTCTCAAAAGAAAGCCATGCAAAACAGAAAGGTGATAATTCTGAATAAGTCCATAATTTGCTAAAAATGAGTGCAAGACTAAGCTTGAAAAATATGAATTGCATTCTTCCTGGTCAGCCTAATGAATCAAAAACAAAGAGGGAAAACTCAATAATGGATATAAAAAAATATGGTGACCAGTGATAGAACCTGAGGGAATGGTATGAAGCTGTGCAGAGGAGGTTTAGGTTGGATATTGGGAAGAGGTTCTTTACTGAGAGGATGGTTAGGCACTGGGACAGGCTCCCCAGGGAAGTGTTTAGGCACTGGGACAGGCTCCCCAGGGAAGTGGTCACAGCACGGAGCTTGGCTGAGTTCAAGAAACGTCTGAACAGTGTGCTCAGTCTCATGCTCTGACTTGGCTAGTCCAGTGTGGAGCCAGGAGTTGGACTTGATGATCCTTACAGGTCCCTTCCAACTCAGGATTTTCTATGATTCTAATATTTTCCTTAAAGTTTTCAGAGTAAAAGGAGCTTACATGTTACAAGGCTTAAAAGACTATTTTGCTAAAAAGGGGGCGATGGGGAGCATGGGTGTGTTTTGTATTTTGCAGTGAACACACACAAGTCATAAAATTACAAGTAAAAAGGAAAAGAGATGACTATAAACGTGATTACAGTTTTCTACAATAGACAAGGATGCCATTGCTTGTATTATATGCTGTAATTAAACCTTTCAGGCTCCCCTGTCATGATGGTACAACATAACTATAGGTTGTCTGACCCCTAATGACTTCTGCAGGTGAGCAATTATTGCAATAATTAATACCTAGAGAAATTACCAGGACAGCCCAGTAGTGTTATATATATGGGAAACTTGCTATTTATTGTGTGAACTTTGCATTATCACTCCAGCCCCTATTTTTATTCCTTCTTTTCTGTATCAAAATTATTGGCATAGTACCACATTGTGCTAAAGAAGAGCACCATTTATTCCAAACTTCTTCAAATAAACAAATATTTAAGTATAAATTATATCAGAAAGATCATTTGAGGCTTAACAAAATAGAAAATGTAATACTTTATACAATACTGCAGCAACCAGTTTAGGTTGGAGCACCAGCTGATGATGGGAGAACACACATAAATTGCATCTCTGGGGAGTAAAAGAAAAAATAATGTTATATTTGTTTATAGATGTTACATATAGTTGTAATTCAGAAGAGTAAATAGTTTTATCCTCTGCATTTTCCTTCCAACCAACTCATTTTTATTACACTGGGAATTTGTCAACCTCCCTTTTGATCCTGTCACAGATTTTGTATTTCATAAGGAGAGACAAGAAACAAAGCAATTATTCTTGTCTAATGTTCAAGGGTTACTGTTACAATTGAAAATGAGCTGATAGTTTGAGGCATCCATCCTTCCCTCATCCTCCTAAACTGTGTCCTGTGTTGACATACAAGTCTCATCACATATATTCACATCTCGTTGAATAACTTATGGGTTTGCCTTCACTAAAAGAAAATCATGCTACCAACAAGGACTTGAGTCCTTGAAAGCTTGTATCCCCAGCCAGCATTTGGCTTCCAGACTTCAGATGGGAAGCTCAGACTATATTGGCTTTCCTTCCTTCCCTAGATCAAACACAAAGAGTTTGTATGAAACAGAAGACAACCATTCTTACACCTAATTTCATAATGTGATGGCATTGCACTACCCTTTTTTACTTTTTAGTTTATCTCAGCTCACATTTCTGAAAATGCAACCAGAGTCTAAGGTAGCCTTTGACAATAGTTGCTCTCTGACTTGTCCCATATTACAGGCAATGAAACATAAGGATTTCATTTTCAAGGATTTAGGGATACCCAACATGAAGAGCCAAATATTTGAATACTCAAGTATGCAGAAGGATGAGATCCTAGCATGCATCTTACCTTTATGGACAGTATCTTAAGAATAGTAATGGAAATAGAAAAATCATAAATGATCTTAGCTGGGACACCTATGTATTAGTGCAGTAGCAGGCAAAATGCAGATGGTCCAAAAAGAAGGTCCTCATAAATATTAAAAATGCTCAGATAACACAGTTCCCAGTGCATATCAATTGAGCTCTTGTGCTTCGACAGTCACAGGGCAGTGCTACCACACATAGACTATGATTCATATAACATCATGGTTTTAAGAATTATGCTGTCAACATTTATCTTGTTCTTTGTGAGATGTATCAATATACTCCTGCATTTTTGGAGGTTACTGTTGTATGAATATCCAAGCACTCTAAAGTGATCCCACCTCTTTCCAGCTTGTGTATAGATTGGGGTTTTTTTCTCTACCCTGGGTTTTTCATAATCGTATCTCTCAGCTGACCATCAGTGACAGTACAGATAAAGCATATGCACCAGCAGATATGTGTACACCATATAAACTATAATGAGATCTCATTTGAATCATTTTAAGAAATCACATGTAAGGCATGAATGTAAGAGTATAACAGTCAGGTCACTCTATCATACCCTGTACATTCAAGCTGTGTTTTGGATAGTTCTCCTATGAGGACAAGTCTTCTTTATAGCTAGAAGAAAAAAACAGCTTTCTGCACAGAATTTGCTCCTGTTACACAATAATTTATTGGGATTTAATTCAAGAACACAGTAAGTCTCACTGCTCTTACCCAATTTTGTTTTGTTTTGTTTTGTTTGTTGATTATTTTTTTTTTGGTTCGGGGAGGTGGCAGGCTTGTTGTGGGTTAGAATGTCTGCGAGGAATTCCATGTGAAATTAAACCTCCTTCTCCCACTTCGCCAAAGTGCAGTTCTCTAAGGGCTATTTACTGCAACATAAATGAGAAAGAAACAAGCATTTACCTGAAAAGCTGTTGTTTGCCACAAAGTGTATTTCTAAGCTAAATCATACTAAGCATATCTATAAAGAGCAGGAACTGTGCATGAGAGCACACCCATATATTTTCCCTTACCAATAGGATGTATTTATGTAGAAGTTTATTAATAATGAGCACCAACCTTTTATGCTTATTTTTCTTATCTGGTGTAGTTCTGCTGAAGTACTGTTATTTTACACTATAGTAGAATTCCTTTCTTTCTGAGTTTTAATCATATGACAAATTAGATTGAATTTGCATTTACATAGCAAATTTTATGATGTACGTTTCCTAATACACTTCAGCTTGATACTGCAGTGAATTGCATTATCCCTAATGGGTCATCAGTTCTGAGATTTAGTATTTGATCTTGTTTTATTATCTTCCCTAGCTATATTCCATACCTAATTTTTTCCTGAAATGAACATTATTGATTTACTCATTAAATACTGTCTATTCAGTGTGAATTTTTCATCTAAGCAGTATTATGAATCCTTTTTTAAAATAATGATTATATGCTGCACAATACTTGAAATACTGGCTTCCTGAGATGTTTTTTAATGGATTGCAACTAAATACATTGTATACAAAAAAAAAGTCTTGTACCCTTTCTGCAAAATGACATCCATTGATTGTATCTTCTCAAAAATGGAACAATCAATAAATTATTATATTTCTTAAAATTAAGCTCATTTCAGAGTGAAGGATTATTTTCTTGGTTTTATTTGAAGGTGGTGTTTTGTTTCTGTACTGCTTCAGCTTAAAAATGCAACCTAATATCACAGAAATGGGGTTAAGAAACAGAAAAGCTTCATATGAAGGTTGTGTTGCACACACACACAATCAGAATGAAGACAGCAAACATCTAATTTTTAAATAAAATGAGACTTCAGTAATTAATCTTCCTTCTACATTTTGTCCCTATTATAAACTATTTAAATTTTCAAACCCAGGTACAGGGCCTGAGGAAATAAAGTGTTTTGTCACTAAGAATCTTTCTTTTATATTTCCTAATTGCCCAGGCCAAAGGAGTTGGCTAAAAAGCAGTTTATTCTGCTACAGAAATGTACATATTTTTGATGTACATACATCAAAACTCTCCAAAATTGAAGAAAATATTGTATTAAAGTTCAGCCACAAAACCATATTTCCATTAACCACAGAAATACTTTGCATTGGATTGTTTAGTTCAGGTCAATGTATTCGAATTCATTGAACCATAAAAGAATATTTTCGGAGGATTTCAACCTTAAACACGTGAAATTTTATGCACTGCCATTCATCTAAGCAATGGCAGTTTAGATACTTTTATTTCCCCGTTCTCTTATAATGTTTTTGGTCCTCACAAAATTTAACATATGGCTTTACAAAAGGAACTTAGTGGAAATGAAGCTCTATGGGGGGAAAAAAAGTTCCATGTGAAGATGGTTTGAGTGTGGAACAGGCTTCCCAGTGAGGCTGTGCTATCTCCACGCATTATGATTTTCAAGACCAGACTGGATAAACCTCTGAGACACCTGATTGAGTAGAGGGTTATACTGGAGACCACCTGAGATAGCTTCCAGTATGAATTATTTAGATAAAAAGGGGCATGGAGGACAGTAGGAAGTGCTTTCATATAACTGTCAGTTGTGCTATAAGATGTTATAAAAGGCCTCAGGGGAATCCTGATGTTTGGCCGAGCAGACAGTTCACAAGATGTGAGAATTGAGACCTGGGTTCTCTCTTCTCTAGTGTTTATTTTCTGTGCAGTGACCTTTTGATGTAAAATAAATCATCTTATTAAATCTATTATCTATTTGCTTGCACACTATGAGTTTTTAATGGGTTTTTTTCCCCCCTTTTCTCTTAGATGCAACACAGTTTTCAGAATCTGGACTTATTTTTCTTACCAGCAGTAAGTGGAACTTGAGTTAACTGTATTTGAACAATTGATTTACCAAGAGATGGAAAAAATAAGAAAGAAATCACAATGCCAGGGAATTAGTAGCTCATAGATGAATCCATATGTTACAAAGTTCATTAAATGTTTTCCAGGAAGCTTGTGAATAAAAAAAATTCTTCTGTGAGAATCACAACCTGAATTATTTGGGTCTTTTCAGTGTTGAGTGGGATAATAGAATAAGTAGATTTGTATGACAGTCCTCCCATGCAATGTTCAATATATAGCTAACAAATTAACTGGGTTGCTTTATGTGTTTCATGGCATTTCTCATTATAAAGCATCAAAGCATAAGTAACACTCAATTTCATCCAGTGTATAACCTTTTTCAATATATTTGTTAGTAAGGAGGTAGTAATTATTCTTCTCAAAGCCAGTTACAGCTGGAAAATGTAAAACTGTTAAATTCAGCACAGTCTGAGCTTCTAGAAGCTCATTACATTAAGAATTCAAAACACTAGAGTGTTGGTAGGAAATGGTATCTTTTCAGTAGTATGTAATGACACTTCACGTGGCCAACCTAAATGAGTAATCAGCTTGTTATTATCTTGCCACAATGCTATGGAGGTGCACGTTACTCACTTCTGGATACTCCTGTCATTAAATAAAGGAAGGAAGTGAAATCAGTAGTTACTGCTTGCAATCTAATCCTGTGATATTAATTGCCAAATATATGTGTATGACATGGTATTCATTTGTTTCTCAGTGAGAGTTATCTTATCAACTGTTACTGAATAGCTGATTACTGGAGACAGCCTCCAGACATTCTTTGGTCTTGCATTGTTTGTGTCACTAATGGTAAACAGAAGAGACACTCTTCACTTACACAGGCTGCATTGTAAAACATGCTTATACATTTCTACCCTCATTTGTTTCCTTCATGTTACTTCATGGACCAGTGGAGCCTGTGGAACAGATGTTTATTTAGCACATGAGAGCAAGTCGCATAGAGTATTCCAGTTAAAAATCATGAGTTTGGCTTTAAAAATTGTGACATTTTTAAAAAGATTAACTAGAACATAAACATGTGCCAATTAGCACTTTAGAGTACTCTAACATCCTCCTTTATTTTCTGGGGTTTTTTTCCCTGAATGCTGGAACATGTGCAAGAGGGGAACACCAGAATGCATTTCACCATTATGTATCTACTATTCTTATAAGCAAAGATGAGCCATGCCACTCTCTACCTTCATTTTCTCTTTCCCCTGTAAGTCTTAATAGACAAGCAATACACAGTATGAAGGCTAAAGGGGGCTGACTGGTGGCTTATTCAGTTTCTGGGGAAAAATGCACAGAAATAATTTGTTGCTGCACAGTGCAGAGCACAGGCAGTTGTGAGTGGGATCTCTCCTCAGCTTAGACGTCATTAAACACAGCAGACAGGGAGGACCACGATGTTTCTTTGTTCCTGAACTCTGGCTGGTCAAATAAAATGAAAACCAAATGTTTTTCACTGGTAACAGTCCAGCAATGAGAACACAGAATCATAGAACAGTTTAAATTGGAAAAGACCTTTAATGGTATAACTCTAATGATTACCCTAACTAAGCACCACATCTACATGTCTTCTAAAAACCTCCAGGGTTGGTGACTCAACCACTTCCCTAGGCAGGCTGTTCCAATTATTGATAATCCTTTTATTGAAGACATTTTGAATTTTTTCCTACTATCCAAATAGTCAAAATCTAAATAATAGACAAAAGCAAAGCCTGTATTAAGGACCAGGAGATGGGTTTCAGCAGGTGGCTTGTATATCAGTCCCTTACAAACTGATCACTTACTGAAGAAAAGTCCTGCTTTGATGTATGGCAATGGGGTTGAGTCTGGAAAGAGATAAAATTGTTTGTTACTATGAAAAGACTAGACAGGACATTACAGTGGAAACATTTCTCATTGAAGACAAAGTGCCACTAGCATCTTGAGGAAATCTTGAAATGGTCTGCCACATTTCTCAGGAATAAAGGAAATACCATTACGTGTTAATAAAAGATTCATGATACTCATAACTTTAGAGTTTATTGTTGTAATTGTTCTTTTGCATAAAACCAATTGCAGTAATTTTGACATGGCAAATACTAGATCAAAATTCATTTTCCTGCTGAACAAGCAACAAAACTGCACAGTTCCATTCCTTATATTGAGCTCCATTTCAGAGCATCACAGAATGAAGCACTACTCCTGGTCTTTAGTCCTTGATTGTGAGAAAAGTTTTAGAAGTCCAACCTAAATTTATTCGTAGACAGTTCAGGCACATTTATTCTCCTGTCTATTAGATAAGAAAAGAGCACTTTTTGCTGTGCTCACTGTCTTTCTAAACCAATACCCATCTCTAACTCTAGTGTATTTTTCATTTTGCTAAAATAAAAAAGCCATTTCAGTGTCATCTTTATTCTGGTAATCCTTGTAGTTCTTCCTCAGCCTGTTGAGGTTAGAACTCAGCCTTCCTGAGTGCCAGCAGTGTTGGTTGCACCCAATATCAATGTGAGGTCTCATTGGTACCTTGAACACAAACTTTAATACACCTGTATCTCTATACAATGATCCACTGATCAACTCACTTTCTCTTTCTATATTGTTTCCAAAAGATAAGGTACCAGTTTAAAGCAGTAATTCCTATTAGTCCCTAAGTGCATGACTTTGTACTCTGTCTTATTGAATTTCATTTTCTTCCTGTCCTGCTTCCCACTTATTTTCTTTCCTCCAGGTGTCTTATCAAGGAACTCTTGACTTCATTCAGTCTATATATCTAAGTGTAATTATTTCCAAAATATGTATCTGAGTATAAAAATATATCTGAGTTTATTATTTCCAAAAATAATTTCCTAATGAAGAACGGCTTTACAAGGAACACAAATCAGCTGACCATCCTTTAATCTTGTCTGAATTAGGTAATGGACACTAATAAGAGAAGATATGTTCATATGTAACAGAAAAGAAGAATCATTTAGAGAAGTTGGAGCATTCTACAGCCATCTACAATCTCAAACCAGCATAAAAGATTCAATAATTAAAACGCATTCTGAATCAAAAATCCAAGAGAAATCAAAATCCCAGATTTTTAAAGAAAATGCAACTTGAAGACTGAAGCATTTTCCTCAACTCTAATAATTATAGCATTCTCCTTGAAAAATTCAGAGCTTTTACAGAAGTATTTTGAAATTTTCACTGAAAAGTCTTACCCAAAAGCAATTTTGATTGACAACAAAGTCAAAAGCAGTTCCTTTCAAAAAATACAGTCCATGTCTAAAAGCTCAGGAGGAAGATCTTGGTTTTGTTGCCCAACATGTCAGGTTCTACCACATCAAACTATGTTCCCATCTCTGTCTGCCCACTGATAGTTTTATTACTTCTCATGGTAGAATAGTAATGAACACAGAAGAGGCTGCTCACACATCTCTTCTCAGTAACAGTATGGAATTTAGTCCTTCTTTTTAACCCAAGGAGTTAAAACTGCTTAGCAGCCCACTGACAGTCCAAATTAAATCTATATTTAAGAGTGTTTCCAGTGCATTATTAGCAGTGGCGACCTCAGCAATTTATTCTGGATCATACCTGTGAGGTTCCAGGAGTTTCTGCAAATTGTTAGAGTAAATTAAAACAAAGATTTTTGTAATACATTTTTTCCTTGTTGTGGAGAATCTCAAGCTGAGCAAATACATTATTAGTCTCGTGTAAATTTAAGTGGGTACTTAATAAAGCAGCCCAAGCTCCACGAAGATCATGGCAGGCTTATAATTGTAATTTAGTTTGAATTGGAAACCTCCTGCTATTTCCTGAGGTATTTCTCTATTATCACTGTGATGTAGCACATCTAACAGTGGACCAAATCATTAAGGTACGCACGCACGCTATAGAATGTATGTGACAAAACACATATATATATGCATTTTCTACATTTGCATGCCAAAAGCCAGGCCATACCATAACCAAATTATTATTACCATGCCCTTCCAGTTAATTGAACATACAGGTCAGGGTTAGACTCTCAAAGGAGAGATCGTGGGTTGCTGTGGTCAGTGTTGCTGGGTGCGGCTGCCTACTGGGATCCCAAGGCAGGCTGGGCAGCTGGGTCTCTGCCTACAACATGCTTGTGTGTGCTCAGCCTCCAGAAGTGATTCTCAGAGGCCAGTGAGTGAAGCAATGGATGGCCTGAGACCAACCGAAGCAAGCATCAAAAATAAGGTCACAGCCTGCAGGTAGTAATGTGCTCAGCTTTGCAGAAAGATGTTGTCTTTAGCCAGGTTTCACAACTGTGGATCTTCTCCCAGAATTAGGCTTCAAATCCAATGAGGGAGGAGTTATTTCTATACATGCTGCTTCATCAATATGTGTGTCTCACAGAAGAGACAAGAGGACATATTTTCATATATAACGAAGCAAAAGCGACATTTGAACCTATATCTTGGCATTCAGCATGAATGCATTGAAGGATGGTGCCCACTAACCCTGAGCCCAGGTGCTGAGCTGCCTGCGCTACATGGTCTAGGGAAGTACAGCAGGCTGGAGAAAATTGCAATAAGTGTTCTTGAGGTGTGAAGAAGCATGTGAGCTAAGGAAAAATAGAGATGAAAATATAAAAAACACTGATTGAAAAGAGTACTAGAAGACAGAAGTTCAGTGACACTGGAGATCAGCCTTTCAGGTGGAAGATAGCTACAGAATAGTTCAGAATGCAAAGAGCTATGCACATGTCTAACAGCATCTCTTGGGATTTTCCATCGATAATTATATAGACATTGACTTGGTATAGGGTAACTACAGTGTTTGGTGAGATGTTTCTAGTTGCTAGAATCATAAAAGATTTAAATAAACATTAGCTTGAGAGAAGTGAAGAAATAATGTAAGACTCTACATTTCCTCTCTTTAAAATGTGTGCAAAACAAATTTTATGTAATGCGTGCAAGTTTTATGACTTGTTGATTGGTCTCTCTCCTCTATAAATCTGAAACTATTGCATGAATTCTGCAATTTTTATCAGTCCTAACCAAATGAAGGTGAATCTTAGCTGTTTGCAAGAAATAAAATTAGTTATATTAATAGCAATAGAAATCAACTTGGTTCATTTTTTTATCAATTTCTTTCATCTAAATTAGAGGATACGTTTCCTGAATCCTCTAGAAGTTACTGCACTCAAAAGCTTACTACAGGCAAAAGCAACAAACGTTTTATGCAAACCATGTATTTAATGTCAGTCTAATCTTGTTAGTCTTAGTCGAACTAAATAATACCTTTTAGTCCACTATCAATGATACTAATGGTTATGGTTCAAAATTCATGCAGTTAAAGTGAAGTGTACACAAACCTCCCAATATCTCTCCTCCTTTCTCCAGTGTTACATGCATTCCTTCTATAAGCAATGGCATCACTGTATCGACTGGGCTACACGGCTACACTCTATACTGATCCCTGCAATGCGTCTGAAGAACAAGAGACTCATTCTGTTGTAATTTTTCTCCAGACCATCCAATAATGCATTTTTTAATCCTAGGTGTCATGATAGCACACACAGCTGCATTGGACTAGGGTGAATAAGAAAATAATTTGTCCCCAAACTTGAGAAAAGTCTGCACTATCACTGAGTTAACATATACCTTTGCTTTTCTGAATCTCCACATGGTTTCCATGACTAAAATATTTTTATTAATGTGTTTATCATGCAGAACAGCACCTATTCAGCTTTAAAAACTGTGCAAAGATTTAATCACCTTATCCAAGGATAGTTTAAATATTATGTAAAAGAGATATGAGGAATTAGCAGCAGAAACAGAACTTCTCTGGAAAAAAATAAAAGTCACATGTGGACAAGCTTCACTACAGAGTTCATAAAAATAATTATTTGAAATTTTATAGATCTATGAGACAGATCTTCAGCTAGTTATCACCGTTTCAGCTCCAGTGAAGCCAATGAAATTATGTCTACATCTACTGAAGTTTTACTCCACACAGCTAATTGTCTCAGCCAGAAGTATGGTGTCAATTTAAAATTCTTAAATAGCAATTACAGGTAATGCTTCTAAGATTTTATTTCTTCTCAATAAGAATCTCAGAAAAATAACAAATGAAATCAATTTGTGATAAGCTGCAGAGTGCAATTCATAATGCTGCAATTTAGAATATATGTGTTACTGCACAACATTGTGCTAAATAGGTGTACCAAATATACCATGTAACTGCTTTTTCATACTTGATAATGGCCCTTACCATGTGTTTTAAAGAAGAGGGGAGAGAGGTAGAGAGGGAATTAATATACAATATACAATACACCACAGAAATAAAAATAAACGGGTTCTTTCATTTCCTCTTCCAAGTTTCCTCTTCTGTCCTAAGTCAGTGGATTTGTAAGCTCTGTGTAATTCATCTCTGTCCTGATTGTAAGAAGTGGGAGAGATAACTGAACTGACCAGGACTTAGTGTTGGCTGAGAAGGCAGCAAAGCTCAATAGCTCCTTTGAAAACCCATTGCTTTTCCTTTGTATAATGTCATAAAATCGGAATGATAGAATAAAATCCCTGCCCTTCCCTAGAAGTTGTCTACACAGTCCTCACTCAGCTTCTGCAGTTCCAAGTGCCTGAGGAATATACCTCTGAGGCTATTAACCTGAGAAGCCCCAGCTACTACTTTCTTATATGAAATACTTGGCTGGAAAGTACATAGCTGGAAAATGGAATTCTGCAGCAAATTGTCTTGGAATCATAAGGAGGTATTTGCATCTGCTTTCAACTTCTTGTCCCTTAAAAAAGTTGTTCTGCTGTTCTGCGCACCTCCTCAGCCTTCTACCTCCCATTTTCATTCAAATATATATGCCTCTGAGAGCAGTAAAATCATAGAATCATAGAACCGTAGAAAATCTCAAGTAGGAAGGTATCCATAAGGATACTTCCATTGAATCAAAATCCTGGCTCATCACAGGACTATCTACAGCTAAACCATATGACTGAGTGTCATCCAGACCTCAATGAACTTTGGTGCCATGACCATTTCCCTGGGAACCCTGTTCAGGTGACTGATCACCCTCTCAGTGAAATACCTTTTCCTAATATCCAATCTGAACTTCCCCTGATGGAGCTTCATTCCATTTTGTGCCCAACCACTGGTCACCAGAGAGAAATCAGCATCTCCCCCTCTGAATTACAGAGAAAGGTAAACGTAATGAGGTTAATGATCAGCCTGTATGACAGCCAACATGTTGAATCGTATACAAAATCATGCTCCTGGTACTAACAGCATGCTTACATCCCTTTTTGTTTTTCCAAATGCATTTCTTCATACCTAAGAAATTCCAAGTATGTAATCATTCAATATCTGTCCTGTTTCTGAAACTGGAACTAGGATGGCCTTTTTCCTGTTATTAAACTCAGCCACACACTTTTTCCTTTTCTTAAAATATGTGAGTCTCCCTCTAATAGAAAACCAAACATCATTTTGAGTGTCTTAGAGGTGCAACTGTATATCTGAAAACAATACTGGGTATGTGAGGCTATCTCAAGCAGTCCTCTCACTCCCCGTCTCCTGCTTCCGGATTTGCATTTGTTACACCAGTTGCTGCATAAACTGTTTTATTTCAAGATGTCAATGGGGTTGAGTAAAGGAGCCAGGAAAAGGAGATGGTGTAAATTGATAGTATCACCAAACCAGTAAATGTGTAAGCCTTAGGCATGCGTGTTTTGAATGGTCTTCATTTGTTAAAGGACACATTAAATAAAGACATTCAACCAAACCCCAAAGCTAACATTATAGCTTATATGATCTAGCAGATCAGTAGTCAGCGCAGTTGCACAAGGCCCTTATAAAAAGCGTGATTAACTTGTTCAAATAATACATGCAGGCTTTCTTAGGAAGGGAATCCCAGCTCCATTGAAGTTAAAGGCAAAATTACCTTTGATTTCAATACAGGCAGATTTATCCTTCAGAGTCAGAAATAATTCAGTCTATTAGATTGCACAGCTTTTATTGTAGCGAAGTGTTTATATATATCATAGAATCATGGAGTGGTTTGGGTTGGATGGGATCTTTAAAGACATCTAGTCCAACCCCTCTGCAGTGAGCAGGGACACCTTCACTATATCAGATTGTTCAGAGCACCATCAAGCCTGTCTTTGAATGTCTCCAGGGATGGGGCCTCCACTACATCTCTGGGCAACTTGTTCCAGTGATCTACTACCCTCATATTGAAGAATTTTTTCCTAATATCCAACCTAAACCTCCCCTTTTCTAGTTTAAAACCATTACCCATTATCCTATTGCTACATGCTCATGTAGCATATATACATATATATATTTGTGTGTGTGTGTGCCCATATATATATAGACACATGAGTCCTTGGGATGTATATTAAAAGAAATATTTAATAATTAACTTATCATAAAATAGTAGATAACCAGTGTACTACAACCAATACAAAGACTTTTTAAAATTAATTCCAAAGTGCATTGTTGCTCAAAATGCTCAAGTGAGTCACCTTTAAAATATCCATATTGGCCAATGCATCTTTTACTAAAAGCACGTTTTATAATGCTGTCATAATTTTCATGCTGTTGTTTCAATATCTCTCAATATTATCAATATATTTTGTTTACATTTGAGTACTATTGTAATATTACTTTATATTGCAGTAAAGTATTTCCCTTGTAAATTATTTGAAGTATTAGTTCTTGTAGCTGCAGTGTTGAACTGGGAGTTCTTCCTGTATAATCATGCATGTCTGTAGAATCAAAGACATACAAAGCTGAAAGAAACCTCAGGAGAGCAGCATTTCCAATCCCCTGCAATTATGTAGGATGACTGATTTCCAATTCCTTTCAAAGTTACTGTCCCAAATACCAAAACTCTCTATACCATATACAGCAGTTTTGTTCTTATTTGCTTACATTTTGTTATATATGTGTTACATACTTCTTTATGCAAACTGTTTTCATGTTTTCTCCTAAATCATTGATAAAGTTTTAATAAAGTGAAAATCTCTAAGGATACACTGTTTATTAGTAATTACCCATTTAAATTTATATTACATGACATGTTTACAATATACCTAAAAATAATCACTTTGCACATTTTTATTTATTAAATATTCATTTTTTTGTTGTGGTTTTTTTCTCATGATGCTGTCATATGCAGCATAAAGGAAGCAAAAGCATGGAATTGATTCAAATTGTCCTGCTTCTAATTTAGTAAGAATGTCAATTATACTTGTTATCAGTGTTGTCTTTTTTCTTTCTTTTTTTCTCCGTTTTTTCTTTTTTTTACAAGTAAAGGTGAGATTTGGTTATGTCTTCAGCTGGCCTCTGACTGCCAATATACCCCAAGGTAACAAAGGGCAAAAAAAGGGATGCAATTTTGAAAATAATTCTAAATAGCGAATTTGTCACCTGTTTTTACATATACCATCCCTGCCTTGTGCAGAGAGTAACTAGTGGCTGAGTCTATTAGAAACATTAGAGAGTTACTACTTATAATTCTGAGATAGAGTAAGGCTATGAAGAACGTTGGCAGCATACATTGCACCCTCTTGGAAAGCAGAGGAGTTGAGGTTACACTGTAATTCAGTTTACTGCACAGTCAAAAGGAAAACATAGAAGGAAAAATCCACCCATCAAAAACTTTTAGTTTATTGAAAAGGCTATACACAGTTCCCCCAAATCATTGATCTGTATGTTCACAAATGTGTAATTCTAATCCACACCAAGTAACACATGTCTGTAAATAAAAAGTATATAGAGAAAAGATGTTAGTGTAGAGGGAGAGGTGCAGTAGAATTCTGGCAGCCCCATCTGTGAGTGAGAGATCTATTCATAAATATCTCTTCTTTACAGTGGATGGGTCAGCAGCTGGATTGGCTTAATAATTTCCAGTGCTTGGAGTCACCCTGCATTAATAACTTGAACAAGGACTCCCTGTCAGGTATAGGCTTCAAATTTGTATACAGGTGTCGTGGTTTTGCCCC
>VZTU01018393.1:128927-229314 GCA_013400835.1 Zapornia atra | reverse complement strand
GAGAGAGAGATGGGCAGGCCCCGCGGTGGGGGGTCGCTGGGTGTTTGTGAGGGGGCGTGACGTCACGGCTCCGGGCGGTGGAGCTTTCTGACGTCACGCGGGGGCCATTAAGGGTCAGCCCCGGCCGCCTCCTGCGGGGGTTGGTCGCGGGACCAGGCGAGAGGTGAGCCCCGGGAGCTGGCCAGCGCCGGCCGGCTCGCCGCGGGGGAGCCTAGCCGCTGTCCCTTAGCCCCGCGCAGCCTCCCCCAGGCCCCGGCCGCCCGCCCCTCCCGCCTCTGGCCGTGCTGAAGCCCCGGCTTTTGGGGGAGGGGCTGGGTTACAAACGGGAGCAGGCGGCGCGCTGGCCTTGCAGCCCCCGAGGCAGCAGGAATGGCCTTTCCTGGCCGCGGCCCCTCCTCCTGCCCGGCTTGGAGCGGGGGAAGGAGCCCGCGGACGGCCCGCACACTGCGCGGACTGAGCGCCTGTCCCCCAAATGTCACACCAATGGGCCTGTGTTCCGGCCACAGCACGGCCCGACAGCTGTTTCTCGCCGCCTCTCAGGCCCCTGGCTTTGCCAAGGGTTGGCCTTTCTGCGGGGGGCTTTCTGTTTCGTTTCCCTCCTGTTCGTGCAGCTGAGGGCTGTAGGATGAGTGATGGGGGCAACAGTGGCTGATGAGCAGGTAGAAAATCTGGAGAGACAGAGAAGGTGATTTTGTTTGAAGTTTTGAAAAGCTGCAACATTACAAAAAATAGTGCTAAAAAGTCAGTGCCTAGATACTGTTTGTTTGGTTAAACTTGTTAAGAAAAGGGAAAGCAGGCATTGTGACACATCCAGAAAACCCACAAAAACGTAATCACAAAAAAACAACGCATAAAAATTACAAAAAGGCAGAGATGGCGTCTTGCTGTGCCTGCTGTGTTCCAGGGAGCCACCAAACATGGCAGCGAGAGAGGGAGAGTGTCCAAGAATAGGAGTTGAAATGGAGAGGAAACAAAGTCTGTAGCTATAGAGGGGTAGCTGCGTCTATGAATATACAGCAGCAATAAGAAAACCAGTGCCCTGAAAAGAAAGATGTAGCAAGAATGAAAAGCCTGTTGCTATACTTGGAGATTCCAAAGGGATCATGATTCAGGGCTCCTGACAGCTGGAGTTGGACTGCCAGTCTCGTTTCACTAGTGAAGTGGCAGAAGCTGTTTGCATTTCCACAAGGAAAAAGTTACCAACAAGCATAACCAAGATCAGTAGTTCAGGACAGGCTGCCCCTAAACTGAGCAGAGTCCCAGTGAGTCCACATCTGTCTGCAGTGTAGCACTATAATCTGTGCTTGCCATCCCCTCCACCTACACTGTAGTTATGCTCTTCACACTGCAGACACAGCCTGGGCACTGTAGGCACAGCTGTTCTGACCTCTGACCCCAAACCCTGGTTTCTGTGAGACTGTTCATATGTCAAAATGTACGTCAGCTACATTTTTAATTTAGTGGTAGGAACCCATGTGGCATGCTTGAATGGCCATCGTAAAGAGTACTGTGTGAGGGGCAGTAACTAGGTCGCTGTAAGATTCTTCTCTTCTACTTGGCTTCCCATATGCCACAATATCATTCCATAAGATGTTGTAAATGATCAGGAAGTTGACCAGCAGTTACACTGAAATGGAGCACGTCCAGATTTAAGATATATCAGTCAAAGAAACTTTTTTAATTCCTGCAGGTGGGGCGGGTCATCATTTCACAGGGATTGGTGTTAATCCTGTGGAATTTAGCTAGGAAGGAAGGGAGGACTTCAGGAATTACTGAAACAGTGTCAGTTGGTTACTGCTGTGATGTTGTCATGTTTTTCCTGATTAAAAATACTCAGTCCCCTCCTGAGTTAAATAAACAGGGTATCAGCATCAGTACCACCCTTATGAATAGAACTTAGTCAGCACTGAACATAAACCGTGTCAAGAGCTTTGACTGACTTACAGGAGGCAGGTGATGGCTTGTTTTGCTTCTTTCTTGGTATGTAAACAGCGTCTAGCTCAATTTGTGATCCTTTTAACATGTCTTCACCAGGAAACTTCCTAATCTGTTCAAGGATGCCATACCACTGGTCACTTTCCTGCTGTCTTCCCCTTAGAGGATGGCATGTTTTTGATCCTGCCCTTGTCCAGGGATGGCTTTTCTTCCTACTATACCAGGCTGAATACCGAATTCCTCTTGGGGCCAAAAGCCATAAGACATGGACCACATAGCTCAGGAGAAGGCAGGGGAAACTAACAGGGGTTCCTCAGGCCTTCTACTGCTCCCTGATGAATAGGGATGGATAGTCTTGTCCCGCAGGGACCCAGCAGCCGCTGTTGTCTTCATTGGCTTCAAACACAGGGGCTTTGATGAACAATTGACTGTGGCAGCCCAGTCCTGCTGCCAGACATGTCAGGCATAGTCTGGCAGCTGGACCACACAGGAGTCGATGGCGCTACCTCTTCCCCAGACTCTTTCTCACAAACTAGTGTGCTTTACACTGCTGTTCCCAGGCTTTTCTATTGTGTAACCATACATCAGCATCCAAGAGGAACAGGGATAGTTCCTAAATTTAGGGCTGCCCATCTGGCAACATTATAAATTTTAAGATAAATGGGAAGGTGCCTGATAAAAGTGCTTAATTAAGCCTTAAATGGTGTGTTAGAGGAGAACGTTTTGTTCCTGCTTATGCTTTTGAGGAGAATACTGTGTCTTCAAAGTAGGGAGGAATCTGGGTGGGTTTTTGGTGGCTTTTTGTTGGGTTTTTTTTAAGGCTTCCAGGCATTGTTTGTGACTCACCCAATTCCTTCTCTGCTCAGCTTCCCGTCCACACGTGTGGAACAACCAGTCTCCAAATCTGTTTACTTACCATAAATGTTCTGAGGGGAAAAGCGACTCTGCACCCCCAACATGCAGCTTGGTACCCCCCCAGAACTAACTGGGTGGCAAGATAGGGAAAGGTCGAAACAGAAAGCTGCTGCTTGTCGCCTGCACCGAGTGCTGCTGAGCTCTCTCAAGTCAGCTGAGCACTGTGGAAACAGGACTTCAGTTGGGAGATTGGCTACTGCTCAGCATGTTTGCTGGGTGAATAAAGTCACTGCTTTTTCCTTTGAATTTCTGCAGGAGTTTGCAAGCGGAGAGGTCTCCACCACGGAGGGCTTTACACACTCTGTGCCTTTCCTCTTGGAAAGGGTGAAACCCTGTCTATAACCCGCTAATGCAGTCACATATTACAGGGTACACTCCCTCCTTTAACACCTAACTTGTTCCCTTTCTGTGCAGTCATCAGACCTGTCTGCTTTTAATAAAGGCCTCTGGGACTCAGGCAAACATGACTCCATCTGTCTGTTTCACTTCAAGGCTGTCAGTGTTCATTTTAGGCTGCGTTTCTTGCAGGCAGTGTATGTCTCTGCTAGCTGTCCTTACGAGGTTTCTTCAAATTAGACCTAGTCAGCAACACCAAAGCCAACAGGAGCGTTCCCTGTCCAGTTACCTGCATAAACAAGTTTGTTCCTTGGAATGAAAAAAACAATACAAATTAAGAGTGACTATTCCTGCTCCCATAGCTCAGCGTCAAGTTCACTGTTACATCCTGATTCAGGAAAGCAGCTCTATCAAGGAAAGGACTTAAACATGTGTTTGTAGTTAATTAAAAGGCCACCTTTGAACAGAGGCAAGTTAAGCATGTGCTTACATGCTTTTGTTTGTGACCTGTGAAAAAAGACCATATCTGTAGTTGGCATTGTGATAGGAAGTGAAGAAAGTCTTGCTTGCCCTATAAAGAGATTTCTTCTCCTGCCTGGTAACTGTCTGTGAAATCTGGGCTCTTTGGAAGTTGGTGGCAGAACTCCAGACAAGAGACCAGACTTTTTCTGAACCTTACAAAGCAGATTAAAACCCCCATTTCTTTCCCTTCTAAAATCTTATCTCCCTAGTAAAGAAACAACTGTTTTAAAAATATGCCTGCCTTATGTCCAGTTTTGATCTTTTTGCTTTCTTACTATCAAGCCATTCATCTGATCCAGTGGCAACTGCTTCATCTACTCTGCACGGCCAGTTTATAACTGGATTTAATGAACACGCTGCTATTTTGTTTTTTCTTTTGGTAGGCTTTGGTTACTCCTTTGTCTACTTGTGATACAATTAGTGTTTTCTTAACATTAACGAGTAGGCAGGCAAAATAGTTGCTCCAATAATCTGTGAAGTTAATACTAATGAGGTATTAGTTAGGGCTAATACCTTATTCAGCCAATGCTCAACTGGATCCTACTAGAAAAATCACCACCATATTAATCATGAAAGGAAAAAAGAAGCCAGAAAAAATGTGGTGTTAATTCACTTGTGCGCACAGCATGGCTCTCTGCTGGAAAGATAGTGGTAGTGATTCAACAGGGACAGGAAAATTCTGTAAACCTGGGATTCAGGGATTGAAAAAAAATCTCTTTGCAGATGATTGGTTGGTAACATTTTTAATTATTACTGAAATAAATTATACTTCACATGACTTTTTAAAGAAATTGTATTTGTAAGCTTTGCCTTCTCTTACCTTCAGAAAGAACGTGAGATCGCTAGCTGGAAGCTAAGCCAGTCCCTCTTGGATCTGTAGCAATGCGTATCTGTGAATCAAGGGGTGTTTGCTGAGGATAGACAGAGAGGTATGCTAATCACTGTGGTGCCTGCTCCACCTAGCTACAGTATCAGGCCCTGTCAGAGAACACAATATGTTCTGGCATCAAAGTTTTGGGGCAGGGGCTTTTCACTATAGGATACTGGATTTCATTCGTGTAGGATTTCCACAGGTCTCTTGGTGAATGAAAGTCACTCGGGTCCTTCAAGGTAAGTCCATACAAGAACAGCTAGTACTGTAGGGAAAATTATAAATGTGCACGTTCTGGCATTCAAAAGTTCAAAGTCAGTTCAAAACTAGTTCAACAAGTGGAGCTTTGAAGTGTGTGAGGCTGCAGAAACACCTCTGTGCGATGCTGCCATGGAAAAAAAGCCATATGATGGCACATTTTGCCCTGAGAAAAGGGGCCACGCTGGTACACCTCTGTGCCTCCTGGGAGCTCAGTGGCGTCAAGGGCACACTGTGCAAAGATCGGATTTCAGTCCCTGGACTGCAAAGGCAGTGTAAGGGCTTAGTGTGAGGACAGTATTGGCTCAGAAGAAGATCCCCAGGCAAACTGGAGTGAAAACCACCATGCCGGCTGTGTACATACAGAGCTTACAGGGCTGTTCTGGAACAGCCAAGAGCATAGGATATGGTACATCCTATAGTTTCTGTGCTGCAAGACAGGCCTGCCTGCAGCGTGGCAAACAGCCTGCTGGCACAGGGCTTGCAGGGCATGCTCAGGCACAGGGACCCCTGTGCAACACATGCTCACAGGCTCCCACTCTGACCTGGCTCCAACAGGTCTGGTGTGGAGGGCAGCCTCAGGCTCACCCTCAGCAGGAACCCCGGGTACACCTGGTGCTTCCAGCCAGCATACCTACCCACACCTCTGCTGCCCTTGCTGCCACAACACACATCAGGCCAGAACTGCAGCCCTCTGTCTTGTCACAGGGCCTTTTTTATGTCAAGTCCTTCGAGTGGCTGAGCAGTGGCACACTCATTGGTTTACCATTTATCTATTAAATATTAACTCTGTCAGGTCAAGATGGATGAATTTCCCTTCATTAGGCAGATGGCAAAATCTGCAAAAATGATGTAAAACACCATTTATTTTGCTGCTTGAAGTGTTTTCATTAGATCCCATTTGGGACTGTACGTGCTGTAAACTCATGACAAAGACTGCCCATCCTAAACTGCAGATCTTTGGAAAGAAACCATTCTAGCAAGTGATGTCATGTAATCAGTTAATTAATTAATGCCATCTTTTACAGGCAAGTTTGCACCCACCATAAACAATTTCTGCAGATAAGCATTTTGAGACCTGTTTGAAAAGCTTCTTTGCCCAGAGCAGAGGTAACATTTTTTTCAGTCCTGATCATTTAAGATCACTTCTCCCCAGGGCCGATGCTGTGGTCTGGAACATACTGCGCTGCCGACTCTGAGACCTGCTGGACACTGCTCTTTTCCCCAGGCACCAAACATGCCCCTCACGTAAGGCTGGAGAGATGAAGGTCTGTGCTATGTCTCATCACCTCTTTTCAAGGGTGAGTTGTATTTGATGTTTGTCAAATCATATCTCAAGACAGTAAGCATAAACTTGTTAACTTTATGTTCTGTAACTAAGTCTATTCATTTTCAGAACTGCCTTCCAGGGAGGCTGTTTTGTGGTCAACTTAAGCTGGTCCAAGTTACAGCTGGTGCCAAAAAAGGCAGTCACATTTCCCCTTGAGAAATGACATTCCTGCCCCCAGACAGGCCTCAAACCTAGTGATTAAGGCCTGTGATGCCATGAGGAGCATCAGCTTTGCCTGCCAGTGCAACCAAAACCACTTTCTTTTTTCTTCAGCAGTAGTTTTCAACCACTTCAGCAAGTTAATCCTATTTACCCAGGGTTGCAGGATTGCTAGAGCTGACACATAGGACCATGTGATTAGGGCAGGGAAAACTGTGTGTCTCTGTACTGGCAACAACCTATAGTTGCTGATGCTGATCATAAAACCACAGCCTGGACTGGACAATAAGGGAGGGATTCATGCCTGGGAATTGGTAGCTGACACACAAGCATCTTCAGATCACAAGTCTCCCTTTAGAGTCAGCTGAGATCTAATCAGCTTTCTCAGTGGAGCCTGAAATGTGGTTTATCTCCTCCTACAGTAGTATGTACTTGATTAGATGAATCCCATCCTTAGAGTGTGCATTTCTGTCGTTGGCTATGAATAGCTCAGAGATTAGGTTTGGTTAATGAGGTGACTCTTGCCCCCAAGTGTTAGTTCCACCCAGTATAAGACAAGGATTTTTCTTATTTGTACATTAAAGCATATGTTGTGAGATATTTAATGCCACAAACTGAATAATGTTGGAAGGGAGAGTAGAATCCATTGGCCTGTCTTGCCAATACTAACACTTTTGCCAACATACTAGAAATGTGATGTTCAAAGCTGTGTCTTCAAGCTGAAATTCACAAGTGTAGGGGAGGTGTTTTGATTGAATCAGCCCTGGGCAGCAAACAGTTCCCTCAGAAGCAAACAGGACTGGTAGCAGCTGCTGGAAAGCAGGTCATTTCTGTAGGTGGTTAAGCATGGAGGAGCCTCTTTTCAAGCATGGGTTTTCAAAAAACCTTCATCTAAACCTTAGAAGCTAATTCTATACAGCTCATTATGAGAAGCTATTCACATAGTGAGATACTGGCTGTGAATGTCGCTTCTTGAAAGCTCCATTTGTGTTGACCTGCTTTATAGCTGGCCAGATGTTTCTGTCTTAGTGTTTGGGAAAACAAAAGTTCACATCAGCATGGGTGGATTAAATCATGTGCCACAGTAGCTGCAGAGCCAATGGAGGGAACTCGTTTCTACCACTGTGAGGATGACAAAGCAAGTATCAAATACAGCAGTCGCAGGAAGGACTCGTCCATCAAGTTTCCAAGTAATCTGTTTGTGAAATATGTGCTCCATCTCCCTTATTGACTAACAATGTATATTATCTAGTTAGTTAACAGTGGGGATAAAGGTCTTTCTCTTGCTGTATGTCAAGCTCTTGTGCAAAAAGCTGCAGTTAAACTGTGTATAACCTTAGAATTGTGAACAGTGCAAACTGAAGTTCTAGGAATGTGCATGGTCAGTTTTTATTAGCCATGTATAGCAGTCATACTTTGTGCCTTTGGTAATTAGATAAACAAGAGCCTATCTGTTTCTTGGAAAATTCCCCATAGGAAGATACTCTCCTTGTAAAAAAGGGAGTATGTAAATGAGCAAAATACGTGCTTATATGAGAGGCAGCACAGCACACCAGTGTTGTTAGTGCACTGGTACGTGCATCTTTTATCACTGTAGCAATACAAAATCACTTTAAGCACTACCAAAATACAGATATTAACTGTTAAAAATCAAAGATCTAGTAGATCTTTTCCAAGCTGGTCTTCAGAGCCCCTATGCTTGTTAACAGTGATAGCCAACACCTTTATGTCTAAAAGGAAAAGTATTTCCCACATGGTATTTCAGGTTCCTGGAGACTTGATTGCAACCTCTAAGCACACAGAAAGACAGCTGATAGCGTTTGTGTGTTCACATTTCCCCAAGGAGTTGTAACAGGCTGGGCTGACAGAGTCTTCTGTGGGAGGCAGCCATACAGTGCTGCACTCCAGGACACTCTGTGTGGGTGAAGATGGAGTCAGCCTCGCCTGAAATGTTTGGTATGGTGGCATGCAGGCAATGCATAGGAGGGAGAGGAGGAGCTGCTTGATCTCTGTCATTATAATTTACCATAGTAATGAGTTCCTGGCATTGACTCTGGCCGAACTTAGCAATTGGGGCAGGTGGTGCAGCCTGGCAGTGGTACATGACCCAGCACTTCCCATCAGGGCATGGACCAGGACTGAGACTTCTCCTGATTGAGGTGATTCATCCTAGCCCCACATACCATAGAGTCCTCCTGACGTCTTTAGCTATCCCTCAACCCCATAACTGTGTCACACAGCGTGTTTGTGCTGGTTGGGATGATAACACAGGTCACAGCACATGGACATCCCTTTCTGGCAGCCAAAACCCAAGAGATAGCATGTCACCTAATCCTGCCACAGGTACAAAAGTGAGCATTGATCCCTTATCACATTGAGAAGACCCCTCAGTGTTGCCCAAAAGCAGGGCCACAGGCAGTAGTGGGAGCTGCAAGCAGTGCTGAGTCCTAGGCAGGTCAGGCACTCAGCCCTCTGTGCTCCCTGCCCTGGGCAGAGCACGGCCAGTTGTGGAGCTTGGAGCTCAGTGCGTTATCTTCTGCCTGACATGCCCCAGTGTAACCCCAGACTTGGAGGCAACTCAGTTTTATGTTTCTGTATTATCTGCTCTACCCAGCAAGGGAACCCTATGTAGATCTGTCTCTCTGGGCCACCTGGATAGCACATGTGCTCAGGGACCCTCTCACCCACAGCAAGCTGACAGGAGCAGCAGCACTGCAACCAGCTCCTTGTACTCACTCCTGCACAGCTGTTTATCTGTGAGAGATTAAACCTTACGGAGGGGAATGGTCGCCTCCAGCTTTTCCTTTCAGGACAGCCTGCGCGGCGGCCTTTGGGCGTGCCCGAATGCCATTATCTGCAATGTCTGCTGCCAGCAGCTCTCTGAAGCCACCGAGGTGGCAAATCAGCAAATAATTAAACCTGCTTTTTCGGTTTTACTGCTGGAGAAATGCCTCTGTAGCAAAGCACTAAGGAGAATACAATGCTCCTTTTACATCAAAAGAATATCCAGCTACCCAGGGTAAATACTGGCCTGCATTTAGCATGCTAATTTCTCTGCTGCTATCTACTTCCCCTGACAGTTTCAGTGAGATCAGCGAGTTCTTCAGCCCTCTCAAACAATTCTCAGGGTTGAAAAGGGGAAGTAGTTGCATTTCCAACATGGTCTCAGTTTAGGAAATTTCAGATGACCACAACTAACTGTGCACAGGCACCTGTGTGCATACAGTCTTGGCAACTACAAATGCGGTCACCTTCCCTCTGAGTGACTCTTAGAGGCATCATCGGTTTAGTGTTCGTGTGTGTGCACACAGAGGAGATGCAGTTCAGGAGGAAAGCTAAGGGCAAGAATCCCTGCTTTCCTAAATCCTCAGATGCCACTGTTGGCTGCCTCGTGCTGCAGACCAGTGCAGTGGTCAAACGGTGTAATAATCTGAGCTTCATTTCTTCCAGTAAACAAAACAAAAAAAACCCACCCCAAAACAAACAGTGTGTGACTTTAATACAAAGGAAATGGAGCAGTCAGACAAGATGGAGCAAAGACAGCAAGAGGGGGGAAAAAAACCCCAAAGCAAATAATAGGCAGAGTTAGTTATTTCTACTAATTCCAAAGTCCTTGCTCCCTTCTGCCAGCTTCACTTAATTGTTGGACAGTGGGGGCAGTTTCTATAAGTTTATCTTTAGATAAAGTAGCTTATTAATAAGACATATTATTTGCAATAGACATAAGGGTATCACTTTATAAAAACATTCTTCTTCGGGAAGTAATAAAACACTCAGTTTAAAGTCTGTCCTCAAGTGTTTTTGCTGGATGGGTGTTAGACTCATGTGGCTTTATTCCACTGAATCATCCCTGGGGAGAGGGATGTCAGGGAAAGAGCTTTGGAAACAAATAAACACTAAATCAAAAGGGCAGAACTTTGTATGCAACCCAGGCCACAACAGCATCAATGGCTCCCACAGGGCCAGGATTCCTCCCACATTTACAATCGAAGGACAAAGCCTACTAATCTTGCTCTAGCTTTGCATACTTCAGCAACTTGCCTCAGTTGTTTGCAAACCTCTCAGTTTGTCAGTGTCTGACGTATGGCAGATGTCTCCCAGCGCTGCTGAGCACCCACACTATCATCCTTCTAATGTCATCCAGACCTGAAACTTAAAAGACTCATTGAAGGAGGGGGGAGAATGTATATGTATCTGGAGCTTTTAGTAGGATAGTTCTTAGTAGGATCTATTTTGCCAGAAGGGACAGGTTGCTTTGTGAATCCCCTTGTCCTTCACAGATGCTGTAAGGGAGATGAAAGAAAAAAATTACAGATAATTTCAGGGACAAGTTCTCAAGTTATTGCTCAAAGGTTCATCATTAGGAGATGGAGCATCAGTAAAACTTAACCCCCTGACTCAGAGATTCTCACATCAAAGATGCCTAAATTGCATACTGTCTTTTTGCAATCTAGCCAGCCATGATAGAAAAGTTTCAGGTCATGGGGAAGCCATCTCATTCCTTAGTATCTTAGCCTTGCAGTCTGGCTATCCCCGGGCTGCCAGTGTCTTCTGGCAGGAACAGCCACAATTGCTCAGCTCCAGATATTGGGAATGTTTCAGTAGATAAATGTTAATGAGGTTCAATATATGAGAAAATCCGGAAGCAGTATGTGGCAGAAAGATGACCCCAAAACAACAGCTGAAGGAGTCAGTGGACTTTTCATTATGATAATTGGCCCAAAGTTTGCAAAAAATTTCCCTATAACTCACAGATGAAGAAGTGATTGTGAAATAGGTCCTAAATGAGAATTCTCATTTGTAACTTGTACCTTGCAAAGGCAATTACATGGAACTCCTTTGCTTCCAACAATGCTGAATTAGTGTTAATGTTTCTACCATCCCAGACGAATGATAATGAAACCCCAAGTAGTTGTAAATAAACTGTTGTTTAAACAGACACTCTCACTCCCATGCCAAAGGACAACCAGCTCAGACAAAATTAAAAAAAAGGGGAAAAGATATCAAATATTATCAGTTGATACCTCCTGAGTAATCTGTATAAAATTACCTAACATTATCCTTCCTGTTTTTTGAAGAAGTAAGGACTTCCTAAAACAAATACGCAAGAGTGGCACTGCTCTGGGCAGCCTCAGTGAGAAAGCAGAGCACCAAGCACACCTAGAGACAGGCTTACCCTGTTAAGTCCCAGTGAACTTCCTCTCCCGTGAAGGGAGGAAGTCAGGCTACTAGGCTGTCAATCAGAAGGCTGGTATTAATTTAAGTAATTAAATTAGAACAGTAGATGTTGCCACAGAGGCATTTCCAGTTTACTTAGTGGCCTGCATTGGTGTGTTGTGAAAGAGCCGATAGCTGTGCAAAGACAATATATCAGCATGGGTTTGTTTCTACTAGCTACATGCTTAAAACAAACCAAAAACCTCACTGCCAGGTAATCCAAGGGCCAAAGACAAGCTTCCTTAGAACAACCAGGTTGAGAAATGTCTGGTGTTCTTTTAATGCATTTGTTATTATTTATTATTTACCACGGGCAGAGAGGAGCCTCACTGGTAATCGGGGATCATGAGTGCACGGCGTGCCCAGCGCGTGTAGGGATATGTGGTGCCGCGACTGGGCCCACGTCCTGTGTCCCAGCACTGCTGAGGCTGAAACAGGACAGGGTGATTTACAGCATGATAAGGTCTCCTGGCACTGGAGAAGTGAGCAGCTACTGTTCTTCCAGGATGAGTCACCAGGGAGAATGACCCTGTAAATGGGGGAAGAGGCTAATTGTTTTGTGCCTGGTTACTAAAAGGAAGAGTGGAAGACAATTCCGTGTTTGCATATGCTGAAAGCTGTCCTTACTATTGCAGGGATTTGATTTTATTCAGTGCTTTTCTTGTTGAAGCTTCTAACTTTATGTAAAAGAAAAATCGGTGATTTTACTGTAGGATCACTAAAAAAATATTCTTTCACAGCCTGGTACTGCGGGGTACTGCATTAGGACTAAAACTGACAGTGTCTTTGGTAGTGCCTGTTTGCCTGATAATAACAAATCCATGCAAAGCATACACATACAGTTTTTCTCCAACTTTGTACCAGTGCCAGTTGGTTACATGCAGTGTATCTTTATGTGTCCACTAATAACACCAAAGTTATGAAGAGTTTAATAGCATTATTCACCACATACAGATCTGAAAGTACTTGACCACAGCACAGTAATTTCTTCAATCCTGCTTGATAAAGGTGATTTTTTTTTTTTTTTTTTTTTGAGAAAGGTGGCTGTTTGCCCATGCTGAAGATGTGGAGAAACAGCTTGGTAAAGGGGGCAGGGGCAGGACCTGGAGCAAGCCTTGAGAGACAACTACCATTTCTGAGGGAGAGTTTTGCATGCAACTGAGGCGATGCAGATGTGGCAGGCCACTTGCAAGCACTGCAAATTGTTGCAGTAATGCTGAGCTCAGACTTGACCTCTGTAGTAAGTGCTATTTCACCTCCAGAAAGTGGATTTGAAGATGGAATCTACACTGTAAAAAAAAGCAAGCGACCATTAGAGCATCTGGTCAACTTGAGCCAGGCTCTAGGGTTTTATGTAAGAAGTTACTGCAGAGCCAGATTTGAAAACAGAACTCACGGTTACTGCCTGGCACAAACCCAAGGCTGAGCTCCCTGGCTGGGACTGCCATTCAGTTGAGCTCATTCCCTGGAGCACAAGCAGAGGACCACGCTTCCAAGGCCGTGATTAACTCGCTGCTTCTTGCCAACACACTTAACTGTCTGGTTTGCACACGCTGCCATGCCAGCAGCAAGTGCAAATTAGCAGCAGTTACAAAATGAGTCTGCCATGGACTCTTCTAGCCAGAACATGAGATAGCAAAATGAACATGGAAAGAGGTTAAAAACATGCACAAGTGAAGGTTGTGGTTGTTCATACACGAATTCTGTTCTAAGCCTCTGAAACATGGATTCCAGGGCTCTGCCCAGAGAAATTCCCTGAACTTAGGCAATGCAGGGTCTAGATTTCAGTCCCTTACTTAAGATCATTAACCAGAAAATATAGTTTCATGCCCTTTCCCCTTTTGATAACACGTGGCACCCCACTGAATGTAGCTTTGCACAGAGGTGAGGTCCCCCTGTAGCCTCCAGTTTCATCCTGAAACCTCAAGCACTAAGACAGAAATTTGGCTTTGAAAAAAAGTGGGAAATTTAGAGCAGGGAAATTTACTCATCATATCTTACAAAGATTCAGTGACAGATTGTTGTTCACTCCCCTTTATTCATCACACCGCTGAGCTGTGTTCTTCATATTGCTGAGTTGAATTATGCTTGGTGAAAAATGGTCTTACACCTGATGAGAGTGAGGCCCCAGCCTGCCTTGCAGACAGAGGGGGTCCCCATGGCTGCATGATACAGCAGCAGTTCTCCAAACACACCTGGCCCACTAGAAACTGGCACAATGGTGAGATTTCCCTAGCTTTCGGCTCACCTGGGGAAAAATATTTAAAGTGTGCCCTAAAGGTAATTCTGTATTAATTCTCATGAAAAATTGTTATTTTTCCAATCAACTGAATACTTCCTTGATGATATCATTTTCTTTAATGCTAATGCTTCCTCCTGCTTTTAGTTGAAACCACAAAGTACTTATAATCCAGTACAAGGTAATTGCGTGGATCACTGCCATCAGAGGTATTTGCTTCACCTCCCAGGAAATCATTATTTGTCATGATCTGCCATTCGCCCTGATGGCTTTGTTTATGTTATCATCCAGGTCTCAGAAAGTCCATATTATCTTTCCCTAGTGGCATCTAAAGATTGATTAGTTGTCGTCAGAAGAGACTCAACATGGCAATTAGCACTAGAGTTGGTCAGTGACTTTAACACTTGCATTTGTCAGGAAGGATTTTCTGAACTTCCTGGATGACCTAAATAGCTATCTAGCTTTGGGGACACTGAAATATTCCCTGACGGTCAAGGAAGAGCTGAGAGGTCAGGTAGATAATATTGCTTCTGTTTGCAATTGGATGAGCAGAAAAAGAAAGGATGCATTCACTGTTCCCTGATACCACCTACAACTCCAGAGAGGTTTGTACAGTGCCCAAGCTTGCCAGAGGACTATTGATGCAAATTCTTGTCAAAGAAAGTCTGATTTGGTAGAAGCTGAGATGGAGAACTCTACCTAAAGTGGCTTGTCTTCACTTCTGTTGAGAAAGATGGATGGTTTGCTCCCGCTGTGCCCTTGGCAGCGCTCTTCCTCCCCAAATAGCAAACAAGTGTAAGTATTTACAAATGTCTAGTATGTCTAATGCTAATGAAGTTGAAATCCCGCCAAGGGTTCACTGAATTTGAAGGAAAGCTTGTCATTGGCTTTACTGGGCTTCTGTTGTGTGTCCTTGGGTCTTAACTGACACAAACGTGCAAAAATTTGTATTATGCATATGCTTGCTTCTGCTGACCTAGCAAGAGCAGGACCTGCTAAAAGAGCTGGTTAAGCAGTAAAAAAGTATTTAGCAGATATTTTTGCAAATAAAGTTTTTCAGATTAGCATGAATAATGGGGGAAAAAATTGCTGGCTCTAGCCAAATATTGAAGCACCTGCTAAGTACTCACCTTACTCCTCATAAATCTGCACGTTGCATTAATTTTACCACAGAAAACCAATATATGAACATGGATGGTAGATGCTGCATTACTGGTTATTGCTTACTGCATGTCATGTCCAAGGAAGCAGACGCGATGCATTGAGACCAATAATTCTCACAGTAGAGAACTATGGAGTAATAACTGGGCCCATAAATTACCTCTGCTTGGACCAGGTAGCCCAGCAACAAGCATTATCCATCAGTCGAGAATTAAACCAGTCAAAAATGAAAACTAACTAGCCAAAAGTTTTCATAGATACATTTTCTTACCCAGAAAGAGCCCACATTGAAAAATAAGACTATGCGGCGCTAGCTAATTCTGGATATCTCTGTGGCCTTTCTTTTCCCTTTATATCATAAAACTCCGGCAGGAATTCATTTCATACAATACAAAGGATTATTTTTCCCAACAAAGCTTCATCCTTTCATGGCAGCTGAGCCTCAGAAGTGCACTTTGCCTTCAGAATGGTACGTCAGATAACGGCGCTGTTGCCTCTACTACAGTAACTTCTCAGCATTGCTGATCTGGCTGAAAGCAAGATTAAATAGAAAAGCGTTATAACAATATGTGGCGTTACGCTATCAGTCTGTGGAGCTTTTTAAAACGGTAAAGATTAATATTTAACTTTCTGCTAACTTTTAAGGTAAATATATAAATAAAACTCACTTCTAATACCTGATATGGATTATACTCTATGTAGCCTTAATTAGGCCAAAGTCTTCCATGGTGCTGAAGCGCCTATTAAGCAGGCTCCCAGGGCTGGCTTCGGCTTCTAAGATCAACACACCAGCTTTATAGCTACTGGGATTCCTTTGGCTTCACGCAAGGTAAGAAGACAAAGACATGGCCCAAAGGCTGTCACTGTACCACTGCTGCAGCCGACTGTATTTTGGACTATGAATGCTAGAAGCATTGCTTCTTGGGAAATGGACTTCTTCTCCATCAGCACAGCAAGAGGTCCACACTTATGTGGTTTAACCCGGCGCCGGCAGCTAAAACAAGTGCCCTGCTGTTTGCTCACTGCCCCCCCGCAGTGGGATGGGGGAGAGAATCAAAATGAAAAAGGTGAAACTCATGGGTTGAGATACAGACAGTTTCATAGGACAGAAGAGGAAGGCAACACTACTACTACTACTACTACTTCTGCTACTACTACTGATAACATAATATAGAAACCAAATGACTGACAGCACAATTGCTTACCACCCAGAAACAATGCTTAGCCCTTAGCCATACCACCACCCAGTCAACCCCTCAGTTACATACTGACAATGTCATTGGCCAGTTTGGGTCAGCTGTCCCCTCCCAGTGTCATGGGTGCCCCCTTCCTCCTCAGGNGGCAGCCTGTGCCAGGGCTCTGAAACTTTGATGTTTTATGGGTTGTGTAAAGAAGATACCCATGAAGACCACTAGAACTGCATTGCAGATCTTCTGGTTCAGACACAGAAAAGTCTGAACATGCAAACATGGTGAGAAAGCAAGGATTCACCTTCCAAATACATGTGAGAATCTTAAACAGTGTGAAAGGATGCAGGAGAGCTTCCCTGATCCATTCAGCACAGCGGCTTTGGCTGTGCATACCTGCCAGACACACCTAGTGCTGGGTAACGACTACCAGAATAATCATAGTAGTTTTAGACTAGCAAACCAAATTATCACATTCTAATTGTTTTATGCAATGGCTGTGGTAAAAACAGTAACTGCTAGGCAAGCAAATATGGTTAAGTTCTGCTTAGAGCAGAACTATTGTTTGTTGACACAAGTATTTGTCTATCAGCAAATATGCCAAATTAAATTGAGGTTTCAGGTAAGAAACTTTTCTTTGAGTAAAAACCACCTAGGACACCTTCTTAGATACTATTCCCAATAAGGAAACAAAGGTTTTGAAAATTATTTGTTTTCTAAAAATGCATGTTTTAAGGCATTTCAATCCAGAGATAGAAAATCTTTATATAAAATACATCAGACATAACAGTTCCAANGGCACTATGAGAAGCTGGAAAGTCTGCTTGGCAATAACTAAAATATTAGTGTGTTACCAACATTTTTCTCATCCTAAATCCCAAACGTGGCACTACACCAGCAGCTAGAAGGAAAATTAACTCTCTCTCAGCCAAACCCAGGACATACAAGCACTAGGATGATGAGCAGTGTAATGAGGAGCAATCTCTTTTTTTCAGATGAAGACGAGAGTAATAGCAGGGAGCTTCTGCTCTGCGCTGTTTCTTGTGCCTGTAGGAAATTGCAGGAGATTGATTCTTGCAGTGAGAGCCTGTGAACCAGCTTGTGCCACTATTAGGACCAGATCACTTCCTCCTGGGTCACTCACAGACAGTGAAGGCAAAAATGTGAAATTCCCTATCATAAAGTACTTTATAATTGTTCCAGAGGGATTTCTCTCTCCATGTGTTCTCTGATATAGTATGGATCAAATGACCTATTGATATTTATGTTTAGGAATGAGCCTGATTTCCTCTAAGCGTTTTATCGCTTTCACAGCATTTAAGGTCTTAGTCACATGGACCAGCCTGGTCAACCGCCTGCACAGGGGACAGTTAATCAGGTTAATCATTAAATAAATTACTTTGGTTACTCACCGCTATTTTTCCAGTAAATTCCATTCCCCAGTACATGCACAGCTGCCCAAAGCTGGGAGACCAAAGTGATTGTGCCCAAAGTGCAGAAGATGTGTCCAGGATGCCAGTGCTGTGCCTAAGCACTCCCCTGTGACAAGCCTGTGACCTAAGGCCAGGGACAGGGTCTTGATCAAGGTCACACAAGGCAGCTGAAAATTGGGGATCTGCTCCACATTTTTTAAAGATGATGCAACTTCCCCTCCAGTATATCCTTGAGTTAAATTATGTTCTATGCATATAAAACTTCTATAACTTCAAACATGACTTCTATGTGTCATTTATGTGCCCACAACTATATGTATTAAAATTCCTGATACTTATATTAAACATAAATTTCTGTCATGACATTCATCAGTGTACACCATTATTATCATCCTGTAAAGCTTAAGTTATAGCATATACAGCTCTAACTTAAGCTGTATATGTTCTAGCTTATGGTCAGACCTGCCTTCACTTTCACAAGACAGGTATACCCATCAGCATGATAGCAGTGTTTTGCAAGCACTCCATAAGCAGTCACTATTCCCCTAAACATTCTCTTTATTTTCCTGACCATACTTGAGAATTATGCCCTGAATGCCATTCCAATGCTACACACATGCTGTGGGAAAAACAATGATGCTTTTGTAGGGAAATGTGAACTGCAGTATTGCAAAGCAGGAATCCTGAGAGAGAACTAAGACCATCTTCAGGATGCCTTCCCCTATGTTTGGCAATCACTGGTATGAAGTTCTTATTTCAAAGACTCTAAGAGACCCTGCAGTTATCCTATTAGAATGATAATACTTCAAGAAGATATTATGAGTAATGCAGTTTAAATAGCTCGATGCTACAGCTGTAACTTAAGCTGTTCTCAGTTATTTCTGCCACTGTGATTGATGCAGTTTGCAAACTCTGTAGCATTTCTTATTTGTAACAGTGTAATTGTCAACTAAGACTTTGATTCAGCTATTTCATAAAACATGCATAAAAGATGCAAAATGGCAAATTGAAGATAATTACAATTAATTGCACCAGCAAGTAGTAAAAGCACCCTTAGCCTAAGGAAATCAGCACCTCTACAGCAAGACACTTAGGATTTTCTGAAACAAAAAAGGTAAGTTACCAGCTTAATTATTCTATGACTCTTATCAATAAAGGAAATTCCCAGTAATTACAGGGCAACAGTGCCACCTTGAGGACAGTAAAGAATTAAAGCTGCAGTATTGCTCTGAAGGTGATTTGACTTTTGAATATAGAAATTATTTGCTCTATCTATATGTACCAAGGGGCAGGGCGGGGGGGGGGGGGGGGAAGAGGGGGAGAAAGACAAGACTGTCAGGCCATTTCCTTGGTTTGCTTTTAAGAGCAAAGCATTTCCAAATGCCAACTTTTTCACAATACAATCTTTCCTGAATCCTGAATTACTAATTTACTTACTTTGTTGCTCGGTTTCCTCCTTTCGCTTATTGGTCCCTGCATTTTGCAGATGATAAAGCATACAAAAAAAAGTCTTGCATCCTACACGTTTTCAGATCCCATAAACACTGAGTATTCTACTCTTTCACAGTATCACAGAATTGTAGGGATTGGAAGGGGACTTCCAGAGATCCAACCTACCTGCCAAAGCAGGTTCCCTAGGACAGGTCGCACAGGTAGGCGTCCAGATGGGTCTCGAATAGCTTAAGAGAAGGAGACTCCACAACTCCCCTGGGCAGCCTGTGCCAGGGCTCTGAAACTTTGATGTTTTATGGGTTGTGTAAAGAAGATACCCATGAAGACCACTAGAACTGCATTGCAGATCTTCTGGTTCAGACACAGAAAAGTCTGAACATGCAAACATGGTGAGAAAGCAAGGATTCACCTTCCAAATACATGTGAGAATCTTAAACAGTGTGAAAGGATGCAGGAGAGCTTCCCTGATCCATTCAGCACAGCGGCTTTGGCTGTGCATACCTGCCAGACACACCTAGTGCTGGGTAACGACTACCAGAATAATCATAGTAGTTTTAGACTAGCAAACCAAATTATCACATTCTAATTGTTTTATGCAATGGCTGTGGTAAAAACAGTAACTGCTAGGCAAGCAAATATGGTTAAGTTCTGCTTAGAGCAGAACTATTGTTTGTTGACACAAGTATTTGTCTATCAGCAAATATGCCAAATTAAATTGAGGTTTCAGGTAAGAAACTTTTCTTTGAGTAAAAACCACCTAGGACACCTTCTTAGATACTATTCCCAATAAGGAAACAAAGGTTTTGAAAATTATTTGTTTTCTAAAAATGCATGTTTTAAGGCATTTCAATCCAGAGATAGAAAATCTTTATATAAAATACATCAGACATAACAGTTCCAAAGGATTTTTTTTTTAAATTAATGAGCCTGAGATTCTTAATGAAACTTATACCACCTTAAGTGAGTAACTCTTACTCTGGCAGAAAATTGTGAAGGGAAAGATGAGCTACCTCATAAGCTTCAAGAAAACAAGGATTTGCTATACAAAAGTACAGTTGCCCCTCCCCAAACACAGGTGCTGATACCCAGGATGGTGTCCCATCAAGGGCAGCAGTCTCAAGGGTTCACTTTATAACACAGTTATAAAAGAAAATGTTATTTCAAATGCTATGCCCTGAAGAAGGCCTTTCAGGGAGCTGACAGACAAGCCATTCAGCTTGTCTGAATTCAGCCATTCAGCAGCCTATGCAGAAAGGACTGTAAAACTCATCAATTATGGTAAATGGATCCATCCCACTCTTTAGTTAAAAGACATTAAACTAGTCACCTAGTTAGTAGGAAGAGGTAGCATAAAATCTCTTTTTACTCTTTTGATAGTTAAACGATATTTACAAGTGGAGACAAAAAGCCATTTAAAAAGTTATCTAGTTTAGAATATTCATTCTTTGTATCTTCAGAAGAGTAGTGTATGGGAAACAGGAAGAGGACAAAAATATTTTTTCTTTAATAATAAAGTTCATCCAGCTCCTCTGATTCAGCATCAATACTACTTGTTTTCATAATATATTCTTTTATGCCCTGATCATGAACTACCTTTCATAGACTAAGTTTAACAAATGTTAAAATATATTTTCAGTAGGTTCCAGCTTAAAGATGGGAGGCACAAGTCTCTATCTTTCTAGACATTTAATCAACTCTTTTAAAAAGTTAAATACTGTACATCTGTGCTACAGTTTCAGCGCATACCCAAGATCTGCCTGCTCTTTAGTTGATAGTTTTTTTCCAGTTCAGAGAGTGCTTGAGCCCGTAGATTTGCAGCATAGAGACGTCTTTTGAGATCAGCGCATTTCCCTTTGGAAAGGGGATATTTTTCCAAATTAACAGGAGGCACAGTGTTTTCTTCACTTCCAAAGTGTACTTTCTTCTTGGTTGTAGAAAAGGGGAGCAGGAACGCGTTATCTTAAGAAACCAAAAAAACAAGTACTGAATTAGTGCATCTTTCAGTGTTTATTGCTAACTACCTATGCCTTTAAGTAACCAAATTAAATGGGTTTCAGTTTATAGCAACCATTCCTTTCCATTTTTTGAAGAAATAATTATAAACAAGGCTTTTAAGTATTTGTGGTAAAAGGATAAATGCCACTAGTTTCTAGATTGCATCTCCCAACACCTAAACTGATACTAGTTGACATAAGGAGGAAAGATATGGAGTTTCTTCTGAGAGACAAGACAGCAATATAATCCAGTTCCAAAGGAGAGATGAAGAATTAGGCTTTCAAGGATCCAAAAAAGCCATGTCCTCATAGCAGTGGCAAACCCAACATGTCTTTTGGTCTTTCTATATTACCCACGTTGTTGCAACTCTATCCTTGTATTAAATCTGTGGGGTACAAACCAGGCTCTGATTTGAGGAATAGTGAGTTTAGGTGCAGTAATAATTAGCAAGTTACTTTCACTGCAGCCTCCAGGACAGGAATTTTCAAAGTGTAGCTATGTGAGGAGCAAACTGAAGAGGCCAGTGAATGTTTCCACAGTTTGTAGTCTCATATCAGCAAGCTGTATGTGTTTTAATGTTAAATCCTCCCTTAAGAATCAGAAAATCCCTGA
Organism: Zapornia atra; assembly: GCA_013400835.1. Taxonomy (NCBI): domain Eukaryota; kingdom Metazoa; phylum Chordata; class Aves; order Gruiformes; family Rallidae; genus Zapornia; species Zapornia atra. The sequence continues at coordinate 207,692 of VZTU01018393.1, read as the reverse complement.
AAAAATAGGGTAGCATCTAGGATGCAGTCCTAGAAACCACAATTTTGGTATTTTATTTTACTGTAAAATAAGCACACAAGTGACTTTGAGGAAAAATTATGGATCCAAGATGTGTAAGATGCAATCCAGTTGGTCAGAGTAAATGAATATAAGAGAACCAACCTGGATAATGTATTGGTGAAACAGTCCATTCATATCAGTAGAGGGAGACTTTTATAAACAGTATTACATGAACTTGAACAGCAGTGAACATTGTGACAAATGTTGACACAAGTCACCTGCAGATGTTGCAAGATTTGGTCACTCTTGTGTAACTATAGTCAGTTCTCCACATAGTCTGTCTTGAAGTATTAACTACTCAAAATTGTTTTGCTCATCTTCAAAAATTAATACACCTCTTAAGGTCAAAATATCATGTAAAGTGTGGGAATGCATGTAAGAACAGAAACAAATGCTGAAGCTCATTTACCTTCAGTTATCTGCTGTTAGATGCAACATCAAGAAGCCTAAGGCAAGTTTATTCTATTTATGTTAGAAATATCTCCAGTACCACTAACTTCTGGTGTCATTTTACTTGTGTTATTTCCTGCTGTGATATGCACTTTAAAACAAACCAAAGCAACTTCAGTTTTATTTGTAGTAGAGGCACTGACATGCTGATCTTGCTTTATATGAGTGAAACTAAATGAAGAGATTGTTGCTGCATGTTAAAGAATGTTCATATTTCTTTTACAGCACTACTTAGGACCCAGCTATTTAATATTCCACCAGTATTTCAAAATGCACTTAGATACTTGCATCATTTTCACCATTATAGACTGATGCAATGAACAGATGATACTACCTCTTCTGACAGTAAGGTCTGAACAATCAAGGCCAAAGTGAAGGTCACAAACTTACAGGGTAATAATTAGTGTAAACCAGATTGGACTACAGGTAGTCAGGAAGCATTATAGCACATCTTCAAAGTGGTTTCCCCTCCACCCCCTTTCCTCTGGTGAGTGAAACCAGAGTATAATAGCAGTTTGTATTCTTCAGAGCTGATATACCAATCACAGCTGGATCATTCACAACAAATGTTATTTCCCACACTGAAGTGCTTGGATGTTGAACTACAGTTGAAGTGATTAGACATAAGCAATTTTATTAAAATAAACTAAAAGAAAAGTCTATAAAAATAAATACATCCATAAGAAAAGTACATACAGCTCTGAGAAAGTTTGGGTGACAAGTCAGCACTTCCATTAGCTTACTGCAAGAACCTAATTTCCAAAACAGCACAAGACTGCAGTGCTGACAGTGGTCACTCATGCCCGTGGCTGGGCATCACTCTGAGTCTTTTTGCAAAAGAGAACATCAAGAGTCTCTTCCCAACCACGCAGAGATAACTGGGGTTTGTATGGCTACAATGGGATTAGGTACAACACGTTGAACATTAGGGGCATCCTTCTGGCCATTCCAGCCTACATTTATTACTGCAAGTGGCTTCTTGGGTGTTTCCATACCTGGGCCATCCGCATAAGCTGTTGTCTTCTGCTGCTTGTAGAGATTGTAGTTCCTCATCAAGTTCTCAGCTCTGTTTTGAAAAGAAAAGTTTAACCTTTTTGTTGTAAGACTGTCAAGTTTCTAATCTAGGCAATTATAGGTTAGTAAGATACCTAGCAAGTTTGTCCTCTGCCAGTCTCTCTCGAACACAGAGTTCCCGCTCTCTCTCTGGAAGTAGAAACATGGCAGTATGCATTGTTAAAATGTAAATGTTAGAGTGATTGTGCATGGTGGGCTTTCTTGCAGAGAAAAACAGCCTGTCAGATACACCCATATTTCTACTTGTATGGCTCTAAACAAGGCAAGATAGATGCTGTGTTATCTTCATCAAAACACTGGGCAAGTACTCTGAAATGCTAGGCATGCTTCACCCCCTCCCCAAACTGTCGTATCTGCAACAGTGAAGCTGTACCAGCTCTCTATTCCACATATAACTCATGACACCAGATTAAATAGATATTTACATACTAGATACTATAATTCAGCTATGACTAAGCACCTTGTTTACAACAGCAGCAGCTGCTATTCAGGTTCAGAAAACAATATATATGGTTAAAGTCTGTATTACACAGCCTACTGCATATGCAAAGAGGTATTTTATGTGAGCAGAAGATGCAAACACCTGAGGACCAGGTACTTATACAGTTTGACCCTACCTATAAGGTAAAGCTTCTGGAAAAGCCACTAACAAATTAACTCAAGTGTTTTTTGCTCCAATATCAGGCTCACCTTAGGTTACATATTAATATAGCCAATGTTAATTTCCAGAGCAGGTGAAAACCAGTGCAGTGCAGAACAATATATATTTTTCTGTATACTCTCCTAATTGCCACTCATGTTGAGTAGTCTTCCCAAGCCAGACTTCTGTAGCCAAACTGCCAATTATATCTTAGTAACTTAACTAGTATAGATGAGTAAGCCCAAACAGTTAGTCTTTAGACAGAATTCTAATAGTAAATGAAAGGGTGCCATATCCTAGCGCATTAAAGCAAGGACTTTGAAAACCAACTGCCTTTCCTTGCTCCACACTTATTCTTTTGAATCAGAACCCCATTGCCACCCCTTCCCCAAAGTGGGATATCATACGCTCCAAACGTTGCTCTCTCTCTTTAATGGCTTGTTCTCGCTCCTGTAATTGTTGCTCCTTCCGTTTCAGTTCGTTCACTACAGCATCTGAATGCTGCAGCCTTTCAGGCTCCCATGATCTCTGGCCTCTTTTATCAGAATTTTGTCTCTGTTCTTCTGTTACCAAGTCTGCTATCAAGGGGTGTTGTAGAATATCTTCAACAGAAGGTCGGCAGTAATCCTAAAGGACAGACATTACCAACAGGTTTCATCTATAGAAACATTAAGGCCAGGGATTCCCAAAAAAAGATCCACCTCAGGTGGAAACCAGTTGAGATGCTACACAGTGAAGAAGATGGAGGAAAAACAGAGTTTGGAGGGGGCAACACAACCATACGCCACGTTACCAGCCTTCAGCTCCAGAAGCTGCAAGTCTGGCTCTCTTAGTCCAGGCCCCCACTGTTTTCAGAGCCAGAACGGGGCTGTGAGCCTACAAGAGGCAGTTGTCAGTAGGTTCTGGAACTAGCACTGCCTCTCTACCTGCCACTTGATTCCTGAAGGATCCATACCTGTTGGAGCCTGGGGTTCTTGTTACAGCTTTGTTATCCCACTCAACCACGGGGGACAACCTGTACATTAGCCATATAAAGCAAAATCCAAAATGAAGACCAAACAACCCCTTCCAAATTCCAAACACACTGGAACCATTTTAACCTTGAAGTTACAAGCCCTTGTTTAAGCATGCTGTTAGGAAACTCTGTATAAGCCAATGCTGAGACAGCCGTTCTGCATCCTGTGAGCCTGGCATAACACTTAACCAGCTGCCTTTAATGGACTCATAGCTCAATTCCTCCCTCCTTTCTCTACAAGTGATCTTGCCAGGGACAAGGTGATAGCAACCACTACTTCAGATCAGTTTGTTTCATAATTGAGAAGGAAAACTAGTATTTCAGTACTAGTTTAAATTATAAGTGGGAAAACTAGTCATTGATTCTCTTACCTTTACATTCAGCATCTCTTTGATAAGTTCATTCAACTGCTCTGAGTAGCGATACGGTATTCGTCGGAACTTCCCTTCCCTTATCTTTTCTGCCAGCTCCTTTTGGTTGCAAGCTCTAAATGGAGGCCTGAAGAACAACATTTTTCATGGATTCTTTCACTAGTTTTAAGGACTTACTTTACTTTTTAAAAAGTATCAGACTAAAGAAGCAGTCAAAGCTTTGTTTTGACTACCTAATGTCAAGGCCAATACAGAAATAAAAATCTAGGATGAATCTCAAACACTTAACCTTTCATCTACACAAAATTGAATCATAAATTCATTAACAGCTGTGTTTCCACATTCATACACTACCATACTTACGAGAGAGCACATAATTCATACAGGAGACAGCCTAGAGACCAGATGTCAGATTTTTCATTGTATGACATGTAGTTCATTTGTTCCTAAGGAAAGAGAACAATCTTAAGCTTATTAACTATTGCATGATATTCAGCTACTGTTAAAACTTGAACAAAACCATTACTTACTGGGGTTGCTTTCAAGATCTTATCTTAATTAACCTCTACAACTATTCTTTCTAGCAGAATTTTAACAAGCTACAAACTACCACACTACATAAAACTGAAGTGTTGCACCAGTCTTCAGTTGACACACCTCCCTGTTTCAGTCAGCATTAATCTTTCCCACAGAAAATACACCATACCAGGGAAATAACTCATCCTTGCTTATTTCCATGACAAGTGAAAATACTACCTCTTGATGGTAGTAAGTTCTTAATAGAATGCTTTTGTTTCATGGTATCTTCCCTGTTCCTTTTCAGGAACAGAATACTCCAATATAGCCACCTTACATATCTTAATATTCCAAAAACATTTAAAGATCTACACAGCAAAGAGTCACCCTAATCAGAAGGCACTCATGATGTGAGGAGATAGGAAATGAAAATAACTGCAAGATAAGGTTATCTCCAGAACTTGCACATGCTATGAAGAAAAGTCTCCTGCATTTAAGATAAGCAACTCTTCATTAAAACCTCCCAAGCACTCCTAGACTGCAGAAAACAGCTCTTAGAGGGTCAAGAGGGAAGATAAGGTACAGAAGGGAAGTCTTACAGGAGACATATAATATGGAGTTCCAACAAATGTTTTGGCAAAGCTGGTATCATGGTGCAATATTCTAGCCAGTCCAAAATCCCCAAGTTTCACATTCTGCTTGCCATCAAGAAAGACATTTGCTGGTTTTAGATCACGATGCACAGTGACTCCACCGTCACTCCGTCTGTGACATTCCTTCAAGGCCAGTGTCAACTGAGTCAGTACTCGGAGAACAAAGCTTTCTTCCAAGTGATGCCTGAAATATGAACACATTGTTTAACAAAGGTCAGCTCTGAGCATCCGTCTGCCTGATAATTCTGTACCTTTTTTACTACTGCTGCTGCAAGACATCACTGAACCAATCCCAGTATGTTTATAGAAAACTGACAGCAACAGGCATCTACATACACTGTTTTAAAAAAGGAAGTTTAGAAAAAACATTCCAAATATGTTGGAAGACGCCTAGATTTTTGTTGCAGGATCTCCATGATATTCCTTTCCTCCCCTAAAGGGTCCAACAAACACATAGCATTCCCATTACTCACAACACAAACATCATGTTGATGCTTTTGTGATGAGGTCTGCCCGTTTGATTACCTCCATTAACAGGATTAAGTCTGTTTGGGGGCTGCTGACGACCATTTTAGACTTTTCTCACAAAGCAACACGTGGTGTCACATACTTACTTAATCTAAGAATGCAAAAGCCATTATTATACTTAAGCAGTAGACTGCTAACGCTAAGATTAGACCAAGGTAAAGCCGTTATCAACCTCGTGCTTCCAGAGAAGATCTTAACATTGAATTCAAAATTACTTCCGTGTATTTTGGTGTTGGCATCCTATTAAGAAAGTAGGGTACGAGTGGTTTTACTGCAGGGCAAGCCAAAAGAACCCACGGATCAAGGTACAGCTCCTGCAAGGTCTGTTTCCCGTGCATTGCATCCGGGAGCCCTTCAACAGCTTTTGCTTTGTGAGAGAGCTCAGGTGGGGTTTTTAACAAGTTGGACATAAACACCGGATCAGTGCACCTGTCAGCACAGCTCCCAGCAGTGCTGCAACCCTGCACACAACGCCTTCGCGTGCCAGGAAAGTCGCTGGGTCCAAAGGATGAGACCTGGAGCTATTAAGAAGCGCTGCATTTCACGCTGAAAGCTCTCCCCTTCGATCGCCCGAGGCGGCCCATGCTAAGTGCTCCCATACAAACGGGTTCCACGTGCCTTTCTTTGGCGCACCGTGCAATTAAGCTGGCCAGGTCACCCCCGTCACAGTACTCCATCACGATGTACAGGGTCGTGCTGCTCCTGTCGATGATCCGGTCGTGGTACCGGACAATGTTCGGGTGCCTCAGCTCTCGAAGCAAGTTCACCTCGGAAACAAGCATTTGTTTCTCTGCCTCCGTCATCGACCCGTAGTCGAGCTCCTTCCATACCAAGATCTAGGGAGGGGGGAGAAAACGCAACCGAAGGGAGCGACTCGTAGCAAAGCCGGAGCTCGGCGGGGGGAAGCGGGGCTTTCGCAGCCCCTCGCTTATCCCGGGGAGCCGCCGGCAGCCCGCTGAAACCCACAGCAACGGCACGCCGCGCGGGGGCCCGGCGGGCGGAGCCGCGCCCCAGCCCCCACCGGTACCGCACACCCTCCCCCCGCCTCACCTTGCCGTCGGCCTTACGGCGCACCTTGCGGCACTTGCCGTAGGAACCGGTGCCGATGGTGAACAGCACCTCGTAGTCGTCGGTGCGGCCGGGCATAGCGACACAACCGCCACCAGCTCCCGAGGGAGCCGCTCCGCCACCCGCGCTGTTTAAACGCACCGCCCCTCCCTCCCATTGGACGGGCTTCGCAGCCCCGCCCACGCGCCCCGCCTTCCCATTGGCTACGTCGTTGTAAACAGTGAGTGCCAGGTTACGGCCGTTACAACCGTCGGGCGGCGGTGCGGAGGAGCCATCGCGAGAGCTGGGGCGCGCTGCTTCCCGCCTGGCTGCGCGCCGCTCGCTGGGTGCTCCGTGGGGCGCCCTGCGGGCGGTGACCTGTGGGGCCGTCTCCCGGCGAGCAGGGCGCAGCGGCGGGGGCCGCCCCGGAGGCTAGCAGTGCCCCCTTCTCGGGCGATTTCCCAGAGCGGGGAGGGCAATGGGTGTCCGCTCTTCCTCGCAGACCGGGTGAGGCACTGGGTGACCTTCCGGGGTTCCGGTGGTTCGACGGCTTCTGGTTTGCTTCCGTTCGGGTACGCTGAGGAGAACGAGCTCTGAAGTGACCAGCAAAGTGACCAAAAAAGAGCCCTTGGTATACTCCCGCAGTAGACCTCGACCCGCGTTTGCGTTAGAGCTAGCCCTGGCCCTCCCCTCGCCACCTCTGCCTCAGCCCCGTCCAGAAAGGCAGCCGTGGGCACGTGGCGGGGTGGAGAAACCATCGTTGTGTGGGTATAGATAAGTTACCTACTCGTTGCTCCTCGGGAAGACGCTATTTTTTTATCCCTCCACCCCAGTAAAAATAACAATAAATTATCCCTTTTCCTGAAATGCCCAAGCCTGTTGAACTGATACTGATAGAAAATTGCAAAATCTGGAGAGTTCTTTAATATATAGAAGTGTTTAAAAAACCCACAACCTAATTAAAATGGTAGAAATTTGTTCTGGTAAATTACCCTTTAAAACCAAAGAGGATATAATAATTGAGGTTCTTCAAGAAACTAGTCACTATAAATTCCAAAGTCATGGCAACTTTACTGTTACACCACATGTGAACACCTGTGCTACACAGGTGTTGCCCATACATGTGTTACACCATACACAAACACTTTATGAAAATAAATACTGTACTGGCTTCAAATGTAGATTTGAAAACAGGAATGCATGGCTCCATACCTGGAAAGCTGACCCAGTAATTGTTATGGTTGTGTGAAACAACACTAAATAACACCACGTTATGCTGAATAACATTATGGAAATGTTAAGAAGCTTGTAGTGTATTTTCTGGCATCATTTAGGAGAGTTCTGATAACTGGAGTGCAGTTCTGGGTTCAGTTTAATCTCTCTCCCTGTAGAAGTGGCTGTGTCTGAAACAAGAACTCCCAGGTCTTCAGCAAAGAATTCTAACACACTTGTATAATGACGGAGTCAGGTGCAGAAGGGAGCAGTTCCATTTGTTGACCTAGAAATTCAGCAGCAGGACAGAGTGGTTTCTCTCACTGCGTCTTCACATAGTCTCGTTAATCATCTGCCCCCTTTTTATTTCAGGCTCTGAAAAGGTTTGAGGGGAAAAGCTGTCATGCTATTACCGAATATTCATGAAATATCCTTGCATTAGTATTTGGAAAAACCTAAGCCTTTACTTTCATCATCAGGAGGCACAAAAGCTCCTCTTATCCATTATAAAAGTTCCATAGCTTTCTACCTGTAGATAGTGTCTATTCATTAGAGGGGGGAAAATCATTCTAGAGTATCAAGGCATTTTAATTTTGTTAACGAGTAACACCATTTTAAATGGTTCATTTTTATCACTGATTTTAATTACCTTAAAAGAAAATCCTCACATTTGCCATTAGCATGGTAAATAAATTATGGCATTATGCAATAGAAATGACCGAAAGTACAGTACGTACTATACAGGCTGTAAGCTTCATTTCTGGTTTCAAATACCTCTGTTTCAAACTTTGGTACTTTCAAATTAGCAAAAGGTCATCACACATTCCCACTGTTACCAACGGGAGCCTTACTATTTATATTTCAAAAGAAGTGGGGTAGCTTTTCAATACTGCGTTTTGCCTAGGGACTATCTTGAAAGTTTCTTTTAGAAATGTCAAAATGTCATGCTCCAAAAGCCAGTAGCCCTGTCATTTTGTGATTATGCTTATTTTTTTAAAGAGCTGGGTACTTTTAAGGAAAATGCATTGCTAAAAGTGGTCATTAAAATTTTCAGTAGGGACTCCATTTTCTTTCTTTCTGATTTTCGTGTTGGCCATATAATAGAACCCAGAATCCAGTGATTCAAAAGGTATCTGTCAAGTTTTGAAACGGGGCTCCCTTTTGTCAGGTATTGTATTTTCACCTCTCATCTCTAGTTCAGTGCTGACTTCAGGTCTTTGTAAGCTCCCAAATACTTTTCAAGAAGCATTTATAGTATTGCTCCTAATATTTTATTCTGAAATTTGATATAGCTAATAACCTCTCTCTCTCTCTAGTTCTCCACCAAAGTTTGTCAGTTTTTGTGACACCTGCAACACTTGTCCTGTAAGAAACACCTTTTCCCTTACTCCAGGACCCAGTTTTCTGACAAAATACTAAATGCTGAAGGTAAATAATATGGTAGGTAATTTGAGGTTTCTCTTAGATATTTTCTTTTTCCACATGGAAATAGGTGAAAATAAATGGCAAAACCTTTGCCATTGGAATCCAACCCAGTGTAATAATCAACATAGATCAACAGAAAAAAATGTTTTGTAAAGTACTGCAGCAAATTAAATTATATTCCCTCCAACTTTTTAGCTAATCAGAGAAAATTAGCCAGTCAGAGAAAATTGCGTGGAAATACAGGTTCAGAAACAGGACTGTAGCTCAATAGGAACAGTACTGAAATAAGCACAGAAAGAGGATGAATAATGAAAAATAACTTCACTCCATGAGAATAATGAGAAAAATACCTGAGAAAAACCAGGTCTTTTCAAAGAGGTGAAAGGCATGTAAATTCATATTTCAGCATCTCGGAAATTTGCCAAAGTCTTCCAGAAAAAAAAAAAGGAGGAATTGAGTATCTAATATTAGCAAGGTATCTTAAGAATGCTTTTAAATGACAACAAGAGAAATTATAAATACTGGGAGTGATTGAGATGAGTGTTGTGTTTTAATTCATTTTCACCACCATTTTCATAAAAAACCCCAGTTTGGTTTAAAAATGTTCAATTGCATTTGTCCTTATATGTCTTTATGCACAATGGTGTTTCTCCCTCTCCTCTCATTTGATCCATGCACAGAAAATTTACATTTACTCAGGATTATTGTACACAGATGACACCTGCCAAAATATTTGACAAGAAATTCTCTGAGTGATACAATAAGTAAATATTTTGCTGACTTGAGCTGCCTAAATTTTTAAAAAGCAAACAATTTTAGAGTTTCTTATTGTGGAACAGTCAGTCTCAAATGTTCTTCAGTGAATTTATCTGTACTTACAGTCCCTTCAGATATACTGGGAGAAATGTTTTCAAGTACAGCCATCACCAGATCTACATGTACCATTATCATCCCAGATATTTTCATTGCCAGGTCAGTCACTCTTTCTCTAACCCCCAAGTGTATAGACCCATGCTGTCCATGAGGATAATGCAATTTCTTCTGTCTTCTTTCTCCAGCAGGAGAAACATGCACAGAAGTCACCTTAAAGTGGTGTCACTAACAGTGATTGCAAAATCCCTTCTGCATTCTTCAAATGGAAGGCTTCAATACACTCAGGGCCCTCCTTAATGACACAACAGCTTCTGCAAAGTCTTGATAACTCAGCTTTGAAGTTTGGAGGCCAGCCAAGCCCTCTCCAGCTTCATTCACACCACACTTCCTTTGGCTGAAGCATTCACTACACCAAATTTTTGAAACCCAACTGCCAGCAGAGGCAGAGTGCCACCCCTATTCCTATTTTATTTAAACAAAGCCAGAGTTTAGTCTTCATTGGTCCTACATTTTGCTTATTTAGTACCAAATGGAGAAGAGAAAACTTTAATTATCTATTACAATTAGAATACCTGCTTCAGGTATTTTTTTGTAGCACCTACCACAGGAATCAGCTTGAATATCACATGGATCTAAATGGGCACTGCCCATAATACACAGTCAGGTTTTGTAATGTTGAAGGTTACAAGTACATTAGATAGATGGGTTAGGGACACTATTTTCCATGAAGCAAGATCCATAAACAGTTGTAGCAGTGTTTTAACAGGTGGCACCAGTCACTGTTGGGACTCTTGACGCTGCAAGTCCCTGACATACTGCAGTCCCTTGTAGAAACACACAGAAACCTCAGAGCAATCCTTTGCTTTGTGGAGATAAATAAATTCCTGTGCCAAGAATATCAGTTCTATCTGATGTAATTGACTGTTAAGGAAAAAAGGCCTTGTGGCTGGAGCAAAGGGTAGACATTTTTGGCAGAAGACAAATACTCTGTTACCATATGGTACAGAAATTCCCCAGTGTCCCTAAACTCAAATTACAAGGAACTGGCTGCCTGATGTGGATTTTGGAGCTGCTGTACGATGCTAACACCCACTGCTCTTGTGGGGATCCTGGTATGTGGGATTCCCAGTGACAATAACAAATAAAGATTTTTGGAAACAAGACTGTTCAAATGAAAGCAGCTGCAGTGGCATTTCCCACTCTAAGCCAGTGGACTGATTTTTTGTCTGGTTCCCTCTGGAAATAGAATTTAACAGATTATATCTCCTATATATTTCTGTTGGTCTCTATATCCCTTCCCCTCCTACAAGTTCCAAGAAAATAGCTCATCAGAGAGGGAAAAAACATCCTCAAGGGCTCAACTGTATTATTAGACCAGGGAATCCACATGGATGATGATGAGTGGGTCCACTGCTGGGAGAAACTGACTAACGTCTGCTCCTGAGACACCAGAGAATCTTAACTATGGGATAGAAATCCACAGGAAATCCAACGTCATTAGCTCCAGTGCTTACTGAGCTACATGTTTTTAGATCTGTCATGGATTATTCTGAAACCAAACCAAAATCCAGTCCAACTTCTATTACAGTAAGGTGTTCACAGTCAATGAGTGCTTTAATGGGGAGAAAATGCCTGGTACATACCAGCTCTTTAGACTAATGGAGTTTAAGTAAGGTGAACTCATTTGCAGGAGATAAGTCAGACAAATGGCAAGAAAAGGCAGAGAGGTTTGACTGAGAGAGCAAGTAACCTTAGGAGCAGGCAGCTAACCTGAGTGCAGCTTGTCTGGGGTTTTTTGTTTACAAAATCAGGACAGTGTTTCTTTTTGGAAGATAAACTTTAACCACAGACAGCTTATTAAGCTCTACTCATAGTAGCAGGGTGAAATCTTCTAGTCAGGAAGTACGACCAGATGAGAGTGTGTTTCTTTCTGGCTTAAACTTCATGAGCAAGGAAGAGGTGGGCAGTGAGGCTTGTAGAGGAGGCCCACTGTCATCAGTGGAAATGACAGAAGGGAAACAACGTGTCTGAAGATAACTCTACAGAACTCACTGCCTCGGCATTTACTTTGGATAAGGCAGGGCCCATCTGTTTTAGATGCCTGTAGAACATTTGGCACCTGACAGATACAGTTTAACAAATGTTGCTTTCATGTTTAAATATTTTTTAGCTGTCCTCATTTGAGACAACTGACAGAGACTGTGGTTAGGCAGGAGTCTTTGAAGAGCAAGGTGGCCGCCTTACTTTTTTTCCTCACAGTTTTTTAAGCCTTATTACGGTCAGAGGCTTCCAGGAGGAGACTTAATGACACTAATATGACCTCTTGTCCTAAGTTCTGAGTGGAACTCATTATGGAAAAGACATAGTACCTTCAGGTTAATTAGAGAAAACAGGAAGCCAGCTATTGCAGGACTGACAGCCAACATGATTACAAAATCTTGTCCTATTCTTCAGATTTTGTTAATATATAAATATTTTGAGAAGGAGCACTTCGAAACAATATATGTATATATATTTCTTGTGCAACCAAAAATGTGCTTGCCTTCAGTGGGAGTCACTTGAGTTATTTCTTTAAACCAGCACAACCCTTTAATGCAGGATTCTCCAGTACAGCGTAGTCACCTTTCCTGTGCTTCACCCATGATCATGAATGTCATACTGTAGCAACAGCCTGATCTATCCTCTCAGAGCACATGCTGATACGTTGCCTAGACATGCATTAAACTCACTGCAGAGAAAAGGTGTGAGGCTAGGACTGGGAAATCGGGCTCAGGATGCTGTCATTCTTCACTGAGCTAGCTAAGGACACCCCTGATCACAGGTGGGAGAACTTTTGCGGTTTCTGTATGGCCACAGGTATCAAGCAACAGTAAGGTCATAGCACTGTGACTCATGATACCCACCACCACTTTCAAACAGTGAGACTTAGCTGCTGGTGGCAAACATTGGAAGTTCAACGTTAAGCTTCCAAGTGGAAGAGAAGAAACAGGCCATCATTTTCCAGGTCAATGAAGAGGTTCCTGTTGTGTTCATTCAGCAAATCCAGCAACAGAAAATATCAAAAGCTACCTGAAAATATCTGGGACCAGGTATTTCCTGCTGACCTGCTGCATGAAAGATCTCTCCTCAGGGCTGATACCACTTTCTGGGGGATTATCTGTTCAGTGGGATTATTTGCCCTCAGCCCTGTGACATACCACAGGGAAAAAAAAGTCACTGCAGCACAGGTCAGTTCTACAGCCAAATAAAAACGCCTATTGTGAGGCTTTCCTTGGAAGGCTGGACTACACTGGGAGGACATAGAGGCTGCTCAGAGTGCTTAAGGAAAACAGCTAATAGGGACATACTCACCCCAGCTGGCAGATGGCTGTGCTTCAATTGCCTGTGCACGGAGTGGGTCCCTGAACAGAGCAAAGACACCTGTAAAAAGAGCAGAGCTGTCTAAAGAGGGTAAATGATTAGGAATGACATTCATTGCTTGGTGTTTGAAAGCATTACCTCAGAATCTGGTTGTCATATCCCACTGCCAAGGAGGACTGGGAAACTGGAAAAGTGGCTTGCTAGTGCTCCACTCCCGAGACCATCTCTCGGTGAAGGCCTTAAGGTTGTCCTGGGTTCAGAGACTGTTTCTGAGGAGGAACACCTCCATCTCCTCCCAAGACAGGTCGAAATTGATGAAATGACTTGCCTACCTGAAAGACACCGAGACCTGTCGTGAAAACCTCCAGGCTGGTGAAACATCCTCTGTGTAAAACTTGCTGGCTGCCTAGATATCATCCAGTGAGTGGCAGGTCCCAGGCTGCTGAAAGACCTGATTGCCTTAGAAACCTCTGCTGGTACAGCGGCAGTACCCCTTGCATTTTTAAATGATGCCTTGGTGTTAAGAAACCTCTTGTCCTTCAAACCTGACAGTCACCTTGTCACCCTGCTGCTGGTGTTACGGGGAAGGTCATAGTCTTGGATATGTCCAGGTCCAAGAGAATGACTCCCCAACCACCACTGGTCTGCCCGTGGGTTCTCATGTTGAACTTAGACAAACTTCAGTTTTTTCACAGACAGGTAGGGCTGAAACCATGCTCATTTTGATGCCAACTCTCTGATCACACATCTACAAATCTGGGATAGTCTGGCTGGTTACTGTGTCCAGGTGGTACATGGCCTGACTCCTCCTGCTGCCAACATGGATTGCAGCAGTAAATGGGGGGGTGGGTGTTGTTGCATGGCTCAGCTTTTACATGTGGCAGAGTAATAAGGAGGTGCAATCTGCAGGTGTGGATCTTCCCAGAGCACTCTGGGTAGCTGCAGTGTCCTGGGTGAGCCTCTGCCATGCATGTCACGATGCCTTGGGCACTGTTCTCAGCTGCTGGGCACGCTCAGGTCATGAAGTCCTAGACTGCCTGGAGCAGGATCCAGGAGCACTCCTGGGTATGAACAGTCAGTAGCTGATGGATCTGGCCTCATAAGCCTATCAAAGCTTTTGTTAAGGGTCCCTGAACATACACCTGCTGTGTCAAACACCCTCCATAGGAAGCCACTGCTGCAGTGTGCAGTAAATTATGACTGGTGCTCTGTCAAAAGTCAGCTTGATAGGAACTGTGAGTGTTACAAGCCGAGCTCTTTCCTACAAGACACCACACATTACAACAGAAGGTAATTCTATAATTCTATAATTGTTCCCAGCAGCACACAGGAACTAGCTGAAAAGATTTCTATTTCCAAGGTCACTTTTTCTGAAATCTACTGCACAGCCCAGCTTTAAATTGTCTTTACAAAAGGGAGAGAGGTCCCCGTCTTATGGAGAATTTATTCTCATTTACAAAAACTCAGTGCTGGATAAGTTTCTGAAGCATTTCTTCATCAGGATTATTTTGTGGCCTGGCAGAGTCCCTTGAAATGCTGGTGGTAATTCTTCTTTGCCCTTGCTGTCTGACACCTCCAAAATACTAATCAACAACCACAGCTACCTATCAGCTGATACAGAACCATCTGTGCAGCCTTTGCTCATGGATTTTTTTTCTTCCAGATTTCTATCATCCTTCTGGAAAGGGAGAACAGAATGGGACAGAATGGTACAACGGTGTTACACAGCAGGGCAAGGCACTGTTAGTGGCTACAGCATAACAGTCTGGAGCAGTGGCTGCTCAGGCAGCCCATAGCCCCCAAGTCTGCAAAATTAAGATGATGACAATTACTGTGGTACACAGCAACCAAATGCTTCAGGCCAAAGGCCATCGAGACTCTCTGAATGTGATTTCTATGATACCTCATTCAGTTTTGGAGGGGCTGAAGCTCAGAATCTGAGACTACTTTATTAGTTTCCATTTTGATGATTTCAGTGTCATCTCAAGCTTAGCCTGGAGCCTGGAAATCTGTAATAAAAATCCAAATGGGAATGTAATTTTGTGGATCACACTGATCTGTATCTGCCCTCTCTTTCTCTACTTGAAAACAGAGAACTTTACTTGTATCCATATTGTTGATTTCAACTTGTTTCAAAGAACCTGATTACTTCTACCTTTCTGCTAGAGGCTTATCTCATCATTAAAAAGGAAGAAGGTTCTGAGGATCAAAATTCAAGCACAGCTGCACAGTTTACTGATGATTTAAATCAGAAAACCAGGAATTTTGTAGAAAATAGAAGCAGAGTATCAGTCAGGAAAAAAAAAGCAACCCTGATGCAGGTTTGCAACGTTAGCTAAAAATAACACAACATTTTTGTGGTCAAATGCATATTTAGCTAATTAGATCATTTGATTCACAGAATATTAGCTTGAATAAATACAGGGCTCTGGAGCTCATTCTGTTCTTGTCCTCAGGGAAGTACCCACATGGTATAATCCCAGAGAAGACTGCAGCCTTGCCTCAATCCCTGGGGCACGGAGCTCATCCCCTACCACACATGAGTGCATGAAGTCCCTTACTGGCTGCCATCCTGAGAGTCTGCTAATTCAATTTCTCAGCATCTTCCAACTTGTTCCCTCTGATCTTCTGAGTCCTGAGAGCTCAGGCAGTTAATGTGTTCTCTGCTAGAGGTGATTATTATATTAATTGGTCATGCTCCAAAGCTTTATGTGGGATAGACTGAAGCATTCAGCAGCCAAAAAATTACAATGCCACCTCCTAGAATGATGTGAAAGTCACCCCACTAATGAAATCTCCGGAGCTGGAAAAAGTGATTCTCCCTCTGGCCACAGGGAGCCACACCGTCACCATTGTGAGTGAGCCCGGGGAAGGAAGCGAAGGAGAAGCCTCTACGCTCCCTGCTGGGGTTTGCTCTACCCTTGAGGTGACCGTGCTGGCTGCACCTGGGCTCCTGTTAGCCGTTTTCTCACCGACTCCTGCCGAGAGTCTTGCAGTGTTTTTAGCCAGGCACACAGAATGCATACGTAGCCACCTCTTATACCCACATGCACACCAACGGACTAATTAGTGCAGACCCTCACCACGATTTCTAAGTACCTTTTTGACTGCAATTTTAAGGACACTTTGCAAGACAGAGGACAGCCATCAATCTGTGGAACCTCAAACAAAAATAGCAACACCTTGACTGCAGAGAATAATCCAGGTTTTATGTAATCAACTGAAGTATGTGGCTCCTAAACATTTAATTCTCTCAGTGCAGTACACCAGGAGTAATGTAGACCAGAAGGTCTAATCATTATCTCACACTCCAGACATCTAAGGCAGCTCTGGTGTTAACATACAGGTCTGGTAGCACTCAGCTTCATGTGCTTTCTAGACAAGCCCATTGCATTAAACTCATTCAGCACCATTAGCTTCTCTGTCAAGATTTCTAACTGGCCCTTGGAGACAGAACTTGCACTACACTTTCCTGTTTCCTCTTTCCTCTTTCAGTGTTTCCACCAAATTTCAATTTGGTAAGCTGGAGGATCCAAGAAGAGCTTGTATAGATCTTCAGATGAGGGAAGAAAACACTTAAATGAACCAGCAAATTGACAGACAAGCATCCAGGGAAAAAAACCAATTAAGGTCCACAGAGGGATCAGTTTCCCTTGTTTTCTCTTCAGTATATGATCCTTTTTCTCTAGACATGATGTGTACACTGCAAAGGTAAAATCAAACCTCTTTGGGGATTTTAAATCTAGCTAGGCATCTAAATAGGTGTTCTTTCATTTATTAGGATACTTACACTCATTATCAGGCAATCTCATTTACCAGAGTCTCTAAACACTTGCCTAGATTTTGTCTAAGAGTTTAAATATTGAGATAGTTTGGACTACAGGGTCTGCTGCACTGATTGTCACTGTGCAGGATTAGAAGAGCAATGGTGACAGTGCCAGGGACTTGCCTAGTGTCACATGACAAGTTAATTGTTGATCCAGAAATGGAGCTGCTAATGCTGAATTGCAGTCTCTTGTCCCATCTACTGGTTATTTCTGCTCTTAAATCAAGGCATAGCTGCTTGGTATTACAGATTTGGTCTGTAAAACTTACGTCTGTCCAAATGTAGCCTCAACTCCAAATGTCCCCACCTTTGTCTGAAAGCTGATACTTCCTAAAGAAAAAAAAGTTCCCTCTGTTTCTCTGTTCTATATTTGTAGTGGAGATAAAGTGTATAAAGCAAGGACTGCTCCTCAGAGGACTTTAAAAACACACTGTGACCAAATGATATTTGACATTTCCTTTGCCACTCTGCAAGGCTCCTCAGAGGGCTGAACTACTCTTATTTCTGCCACAGAAGCAAAGCCACCATTTCACTTCCCTCAAGCTAAACAGCGTATGATGGGCAACAATTCAGAATTAATTTGACAGTAATGGAAATGACAACTACTACTGTGAGGTGTTTCTGCTATGAACACTGTCAGCCTGTCCTCGTTTCACCCCCTACCCACAAAGTTTGATGTTACAAGGAATCTCTGAACAGCGGGCAACCCTGTATACACTGCATATGTGCATAGAATCATAGAATCATAGAATGGTCTGGGTTGGAAGGGACCCCATGGATCATAGAGCTCCAACCCCCCTGCCACAGGCAGGGCCACCAACCTCCAGGTCTGGATCTACACAAGGTTGCCCAGGGCCCCATCCAACCTGGCCTTGAACACTTCCAGGGATGGGGCATCCACTACTTCTCTGGGCAGCCTGTTCCAGCACCTCACCACTCTCTCTGTAAAAAACTTCCCCCTAATATCTAATCTAAACCTTCCCTCCTTTAGCTTTAGTCCATTTCCCCTTGTCCTGCCATTATCTACCCTTTTAAAAAGTTGAATCCCCTCCTGCTTATAAGCTCCCTTCAGGTACTGGAAGGCTGCAATGAGGTCCCCCCGCAGCCTTCTCCTCTCCAGGCTGAACAAGCCCAGCTCCCTCAGCCTCTCTTTGTAGGGCAGGTGCTCCAGCCCTCTAATCATCCTTGTGGCCCTCCTCTGAACCCTCTCCAACAGTTCCACATCTTTCTTGTATTGGGGGCCCCAGATCTGGACACAGTACTCCAGATGGGGCCTCACGAGGGCAGAGTAGAGAGGGACAATCACCTCCCTGTCCCTGCTGGCCACCCCTCTTCTAATGGAGCCCAGCATACCATTGGCCTTGCGAGCTGCAAGAGCACACTGCTGGCTCAGGTTAAGTTTCTCATCCACCACAATCCCCAAGTCCTTCTCAGCAGGGCTACTCTCAAGGAGCTCTTCTCCCAGTCTGTATCTATGTCTGGGATTCTTCTGGCCCAGGTGCAACACCTTACACTTGGCAGTGTTGAACCTCATTAGGTTCCCCCGGGCCCATCTTTCCCTGCCTGCTAGGCAGAGCAGCAACTCTGGGCTTGGCAGACCCTGGGTACAAGAGCCCTCAAGTCCAACAGAACTGCAGCTCTAGCTTGGAGATAGAAACAACCCACATGGGGCTACAAAGAGCGTAACACACACAGGTCCATGAGAAGTGGCAATTCCTTCTACACAGGAGACAGGCATGGATTCATAGGGTAGTTTTGGTTGGAAGGGATTTTTGGAGATCACATGGTCCAACACTTTGCTTCAATTATAGATCATCTAAGGCTGTTTCCATCAGGAAACAGGAAATCTTTTTATTTTCTTTCTGGCTCTTCTTACACTACCAACACCCAAACCCAAGTGGCAGTGAAAGGATGTATCCTGTGTACCTAGCTAGGAAACCAGCACAGGTTAATTTAAAATACTCACAGTTCCTTTCTTTCTAACACAATGCAGAGTGAGGAGCATTGAGGCCAATATAATCATCAAAACAGGTGCTACTGGCTACAGTCCCTACACTGCATCACAGTGGCTCCTCTCCCTTTCTACAACAATTTGATGTATTAATACACACGCAGTAACTTAGGTCTTGCAACACAGAGGAGGGCAAAGTCCTGAAGTAATGAAAGGCTTAGAAGAAAGCTGATCTGCAGTCTCTGTACCCCACCCAAACCACACCTCAAACCAACCTCACTTCCCTTTGACTTCTCTTCCCCTTTCTAAAAAAGAAATGTGACTTCAAACTACCTTGTATGAGCTTGGCTCCTGCCATGCCAGATCCCAGCAGAGATGTGTTTCACCTGCTCTTCTACAAACACCCACAGAAAGCAAAGCACAGAGCTGCTCTAGGCTGCCTGCCAGTTTCTCAGGCTTGGCCTCTCCTTGATCCCAGCTGGCTGTGGGTAACGGCTTTGCGACCTTCCTGTGGAGAGCCAAGCCAGAGACTGATGCTGCCACTCGGAAGAAACACAAAGTTGGCCAAAAAGCCAAGCTGTGTGAGGACAGGCACTACAGGTGAGGGAGAGGCAGGTCAGAGGGTTGGGGAGAACCTGATCTCAGCCTGATCTGCTCCTAACCTACTGCCCTGATAGCCTCCTGTTAGCTCAGAAAACATTTTCGGGCTATTAATATTTGCACAAACAACATAGGTGCCTATCCAGCTGATGAAAAAGGGTTTCCTTAATTTTTTATAACTCAACAGCTGAATGTGTAAAATCAGACTTTAGTACTGTATTACTAAGGTGTTAACACAAAGTCTCAGCTCTGTTCAAGTCAGTAGGTGCCTCATCTCTGACTTCAATCTGAGTAGCTAGTTTAGGCTTACTTTAGCAACCAGCCCTGTATCACAGTGACTGCAGTAAAAAGACATCATCTATAAAAACCAGTTTTAAAATAATGCTTGAGAAGCTTCAGGAAACAAGAGGATTTCAGGGGGCTTCTGTAAAAGTAACTTCTACTACAATAGCAGAATGCCTACTTGGTCTAACATGGGACACATTTGCAACTTCCAGGTAGCAATTGCTTCAGTGAACTACAACCAGAATACAATCATCTGGCTCTGGGTTGGACTAAATCTTTCCTTTCCTTTAAACAAGGAGAGCAGGAGTGCCCGTTACCCACATGCTGCTGTTAAAAATGGTGAGGATTGCTTTTACTAAAAACCTCCCAGGTGGTTTTCCTGTGTGGCCAGGGGCAAGTCAGGCACAGCAGCCATGCATCACTTCTGCTACCAACTTCACCAGAGACAGGTAGCAATCAAGATTTGGATCTTTTGATGGGTTGCAGCATAGAAGAGCGAGATGCTTTCATTATTAATATCCTCATACATCTATTCTGCAGTGATTTATTGCACACACCAAGAATTATTCCTCAAAGAAATGTAGAAGAGAAAGCCTCTCAAGCTGTTGTTTGAGCAACAGAGCCAATGAATGCTGGATTCCCACAGCTTTGAGTTCCTTGTCTCCTAAACTCTGCTGTGCACCCCCATGACAGTGGCTGTGCTGCACGTTCCCCTGAAATGCCTGCTGGGCACAGGCAGCACACGCTGCAGTAGCCGCGCGGCCACCCACGGCCTGGCCAGCGACCAGGGTATAGAAAAGGCCTGAGCTCTGCCTAGCTGGTTTCCTTCCTTTTTTCCATGGGGAGTCTGTCCTCCACACTGCCATGAATTGTTCAGTAAAACACCCTCTTAGGGTTACATTTGAGCTTGCCACATGATTTAAATGCAGGTCAATACGGCCATTAGGCCTGAAAGCTATGGGGTAGGGTAACAATAAATGGACCAACCCCAAAAATCATCTCTCCTTAGGAAAATGGGGATGTTGCTCCCATCCCGAATGTGTGGGATGGAAAGGTAACAGAAAGACTCCCAGACAGCCTTCTATTTTATGGCAATAAATTGTAATACAATACCCTAAAGGCATTTTCATCTTTTAATTTCCCTGTGTTGCCATGACAGGGCTGAATCCTTTTTCATGTCCTAGATCAGCATTTAATAACCTCATATCTTAGTATAATTATTCTTGGGTTTAAAACCTTTTGGTTTTGGGGCAATCAAACATTTCTAGAACATGTTTTATTGCAAATTGCTAATGTGACAGAGTGGATGGAGAACATAATTTGGTGTCAGTGTTGTGTCAAAGAATCTAAAAATGGATTCTTAACTTTCTATAGGTCATTGCAACTACACGGATACAACTCAAGCAAGATTGTAGGAAGAGACAGCATTTTTTAGTATTCAGTCTAGTAAAATACATTTATTTTCCCAGTAGACCTTTCCTAATGCCTTTAATGGAGAAACATACCGCCTAGTTATCACGTGATTGCTAATTAACGAGAATTGGCTCTGAATTCTTCTGCTTAAGATGAGCTGGACCTGCACTGCACTAAACCAAGAGCTTTAATTCACTAACTTCAGTAACAGGGTGGCCGTTTCCTCCGTGCTTCTCAGTGGTACAGATCACTGAATTCAGCACAGCCCCTGTGAAACCAATCAATCCTGCTGCCTGTTGGCTCCCTCAGGCAGCTTAGTCTGCTCCAGGAAAGGTTTTGGGTTTTTAAATGAAAGGTTCAGATGAAGAATGCTGCTTGAGCTGTCTGCTGGTCAACTGCTTGTAAAAAGTAGCAAAGTCCTCTAATATTCATTGATTCAATGGCATTGGTGTACTGGAGAGATAAAGTAAGAGAATTTGTACTTTTGAGCCAGATTAAGGTATCAGTGTCTAGAAGATCTGAGGGCACAGTTTGTGATTGCATGGCGTGTGCCACAAGGAAAGAGGCAACCTAGAAGACATACCATAAGGTGCAGGAGCCCAGTTTACACCTCACCTGAAATGGAGTTGTTAGTCCCGTGTTCCTGAGGTGCAAGTCGTGTTGCTCACATCCAGCGGGGAACACTGACCTGTTACCTGCCTCTGCAGTTCCTCTTTAGACAGAGTCACAGAATTGGGTGTTAGCCTGATCCCCCCAAAAGCTAATTGGCACGGTGTGCTGGCAGGAAGCAGCTGCTTTGGGGTTAGGTGGGCATAAGGCTTTTGCCAGTGTTGCCTTGTGCGGGATGTAAAAGCGCGGGGAGGCAAAGTGACTTGGTAGGCCAGAGGGACGTGGCTTCCAAGTCTCTCCCAATGCCAGTCTGACCACAAGGCACTGTGTGTCATTTAAAATACTGAAGTGGCCTCCAGCATCAAAATCAATGGTTTTCTGATGAATCAGGCCCTTTGTTTTCTTCTCCCTCCCCCTTCCACGTTACTAATCTCTTTCTCTCTGCTGGTATACTAAATATGTTTTGAGGTTTCAGACAAATTGGGAACATTTCATTTTTAATTTTAATTAGTAGACGTCAGAGGACCTGACCCCCTTCTTAATAACCAGAAAGGTTGAATAATTGAGGTCTGAGTTGTCAAGGTCAAACTATGTTGCTTAATGTTCATCTTACAGTTATCTGATACTGGCTTTACAACACCACAGATGTTAAACCACAAAATCTTCAGAACCCAATGGTTTATTTTTTCCTTCATGAACAAATTAAACAATAATTTTTTTTTTAAATTGAAAATTATTAATGGCATAGTGGTATAATGTTGCATGTAGCAGCAGTGCATCTGTTCACGTTTAGGTCTGTTCACAGGAGCAATAATACTTTGGATAAAGCTGCTTCTGTATTTAATACAGGATCTGTTATGTCATGGGAGGTTCAATGTCTGCAGCACAAGCACGATTACATAACGGTGCTTCACCCACAGTATCTGTTCAGGGTGCGTTAGTCAACAAGGATGAGAGGCATACGCTCACAGGGATCAGTGTTCCTGCTAACACCTGGCATCCCAGATAGGAGCAGACACCCCCAGGAAAATGGGTCCGGGGAGCAGGTGACCTGGTTTTCTGAAGACAACGTTCTCATTCTGGATAAAAAGTAAGAACGAGATCATCTCTGACTGGTGATGCTAATCTGTTTTCAAAGCTTGATGCAGTTTGCCAGAGCAGGCGATTTTGCTGTTACAGCCTCTCTGAACTTGGGGTGTTACTTGTGCAGAGGTAGCTGGAGGAGGGAGAAAGGAAAAATGGGTCTACATGCCGAGCAGCATAGCAGCACCAGTTCAGGGTCCTCCTTACAACCATACACCCAGTGCCTCTGGAGCCTTAGGAGGAACCAAGCAAAGCAAGCATGCTTGCACATGCATGAGCCAGTTCAACTAAACTGCTGTAAGCTGGTACATAGTAATTTCTGCAAAGCTGCTTGCTATCTCTTACACTCAACTTGACTGCTTCAGTCAAGTAATTTTTTTTCTTCAGATTTCTGGAAAGAACAAGGTGCTCGTGTCAGAAAAGAGCAAAAGGCAGGAAGAGGCATGTTGTAATACAGACACTGTGGGTCACCTAGCAAGGAGCAGCTGAAAAGAAGGCAGGGTAGAGCATTTAATTCCTGATGAATGGGCAACAAACCCCTATAAAGGGGAACACGGGGTACTTGTCCCATATCCTCATCTTCAGTGGTGAGCTCCCAAGATCCTGGCCCTAAAGTCTGGTTTATTTTCTTTCCTGAAATTTTCTTTTCCTTCTCTAACTCTGGTGTCCTCTCAGGCTAGTGTGATGGGATCTGACAAGCACTACTAGTCAGCCCTCTGCTGCCTCAGTTCTTGGCCTGGCATGGTAACACAAACTCAAATCAAGGCCATTCAACTCAACACGCCACACTCTGAGTGTAGCATCTAAAGGCATACTGCCCATCAACTACTGCTAGCGTACGGATTACCACTAGCAGAGAATCTGAAAGGTGCAGGAGTAAGCTCTTCATCTGCCACAGATAAATCAGATAAGGACTGTGAATGAAGACCTCAGTGCTCCCTCCCCTTGGATGGAGAATCTGAGAGGGGCCAGACCCGCAGACAGGGGAGGCACTGCTATGAACAGGCAGCTTCCGAGGCTGCTTTAGACTGACTGCACCCTGGGAACGGAGGGCAGATTGTGTTTTGAACATTGCCCAGTGATGTAGACTTGGTTTGAGAGACTGTGTTGGAGCAGTACTCTTCCAGAGGTCATCTCACCAAAGTTAGGCAACCAGGTGTCCCAGCTTCAGCCTCTGAAATTCCCTCCCTCCCTGACGCAGCTGTTGAGGAAAAGCCGTTACACACTATAAACCAGGAATGGAACCTCACCACGTTTGGAAGCCCTAACATTTGCTCTATGCATAACTAATGCTAGTCCTGGATTCCTACTGACATCACATAAAACCAACATGTTTTATAAAGCTGAAAGACTTTCCAGTACAGTGCAAAAATATAATGCATCCCTCACATCATGTTTACCCATTGCTTTTAACCAAGCAGCTGTAAATGCCACTCTTTAATTTTGCTACACATGTACCCAGTGCCTTTTCTTTCCTCCAAATGTTAAAGCAAACTGAACTCTCTAAATATCCTTCTTTCTTATGTGACATGACTGAATAGCAGTACCTTCCCACCTCTTTACTTTGTGTTGTATGGTGCAGTCCTGAGATAAGTGAGTGAGCTTTCTCCTCACCTGATACCTAACCCATTATTTGGCTAAAAACCCAGAGAACACCATGAGCAGTGTTCTTCCCCAGCTCTGGGACAGCACATGGGCAGGGAGAAAGTGAGGCTGGTAAGACAGCAGCTTCTCATTGGCTACTGAGCTGAGCTGAAACATTGATTGTAAAATCTCTTGGCCATTGCTTGAGCACAGACTCAAGGCAGGCTACCACAGTGAGCGATACAGATGCTAAGCCAATGCCACAGAAGCCCAGGCCTTCAAAGTAAATCCCATCAATAGCCAGTTCAGCAAAACTCTGGTATCTGCCACAGACCAGGTGAATGTAACATGGCTAGCAGCCTTGAAACAGCCTGAAAGATCTCTTAAAATAACAAAAATGTCCAGTCCAAAAATCTCAGCACAGATATAATAATCCACTTGTTTATATGTTTGTTTTTGGAGGGGGTGAAGGACTCAAATAGTTCAGGACTGGAAATTTCCATGGATGATGCAACTTGGAAGTAAGACCCTTGGTGTCCTGAAGGACTGAGGCAGCAGAGCCTCTGCAGAACCACAGCAGGTGAGGTGATAACTGTCATTCTGCACTACCCAGATCACAAGGTACTGAGTCGTCCAGGTGCAGCTGGTGACTGTGAGCTGTTCTTGTAGAGATGTTCCCCAACCTCAAAGTGGAAATGAGGTAGAAACTGCAGGTTTCTCTCTGGGAGAGGCAGCTACTTTCTGGAAGGATTTCACGTTTGGAAGGTAGAACTGTGGGCTTTGCCAGAAGTTGAGGCTCTCCCACAGGCTGGCCTGTGCAGTTATGCTCGTGGCAACTCTTTGGCGTAGAAAGAACAGACAATGGCTGGCATGCAGCCCACAGCCTTGTGCACCACTGAAACCACTGGCTTATCCTTCACGCTAACCCTTAGTTTCTCCATGTGCTCTTAAGCTTCTTGTTTTCAACTAGAAACAGGATTCTGGGCATGAACTAGCAGTCCAAATGTTCAGTCATCCAGCTTTTAGTACCACGGGGATTTGCTTGACTGAGGAAGGCGCAGCACAATTCATAGCAGCCCCAGGTTAACTTTTGCTGATGGTAATGTCACATTCTGACAGAGGAAAAATCCTGGTCTGTGTCTCACCTGAGAAGGCAATATCCAGAAAAGGCTGAATGATCAACTGTTACTATAACCCCCTATGGGATACTGGGATTCACCTTCCTTTCCCAGGCAAGATTAATCACCAGAAAGTATTTTGTCTGCACCAGTGCTTGTATGACTAAGGATTCAACCAGCTCATGTAGCACAGTGGGGGTGCACTTATCTTTTAACCCCCTGGAAAAATGTACTGGAACACAGGGACCTGCCAGAGTGCTCCGGTTTTTAGAATCGCACGGTGCCCTCAGGAGATCCAGTCATCCTAGTCCTATCCCCACCCTTTTCTGAATGAGATTTAATGACCCTTTAAAAGCTACGAGTTCCCTTTCCCAGCTCTCAAGATGTAGAAAGTTGCTTTGACTTTCCCACTGATTCACCTTTGTCAGCCCCCAGCTTTTCAGAAATGCAAATGTCTTCCTGGAAAGGGAGATACCATCTTCCATGTTTGCTTTAATTCCTGGCAGTCAGCACACAAGGCAGGAAGGAGCAAGCAAATCTCAGTGTGGAGCCTTTCCATAAGTAAAATGTGTATTTTTGTTGTGTAAACATGAAAGTCAACTCCTACTCCTTATGGAAACACATCCCCCGAGCCCTGCATGCACCTTAGGGCTTGCTCCTTTTGGTTTAAGTAACAGTAACCATCACTGTAACAGGTTGGGGGTGACTGGCACGGAACTTTCTCTTCAGAGCATGGATTGACAGCAGTAAGAACACAGGCTCCCATTTCAAAGAAACACAGAGATGTGGGCTAGGGGATTTGGGTTTGGTGTTTTCCTTCCCTTTTTTGAAATTTAAATACCTCAGTCTTTCTAGGAAGAAAGTCTGTACTGCCTTGCATCCTCATTTTGGAAGATACAGATGTTAAATAAAGCATTTGGGATTAACAGCATTTAGCCCCCTCACAAAAGCATGCTTTAACATTACTTAATAATTAATTTAAAATTATTTTTGTAAGAATCATAATTAAAAATCAGTGCCACCTGTAGTACGAGGGAACATGCTACAAGGAGCCAGCAACAGATTCTCAGCTGTAACACCACCTGTTCAGCTGTCAGCTTTAGTCACAGGGGCCTTATCATTTGAGTTTGTCCTGCTTTACTTTGGGATGTGGTGCTGCCTTGGGGCACTCTCTAATCCAGTGCCACACACTGTAATGACAGCGTAATTGAGCATCTTACAGATTGGGCATCTCTTATGCCTTGCAACCATCAACTGTCTTAAAAGAATGCCTGGTGAAGTTAGAACATTAGAACAGACAATTATTACTATGACGCTGAGGAAGACCGATCAGCTGAAAAACTGAGGTTTCCTACAGCTCTGCCTTAACCTTCAACAGCAGAGAACGCAGTCACTGGAAGAAATAAGTACCATTAATTGCTAGCAAATGTGTTTTCTTTCCCTCCTGACTTGCAAACACCAAAGTACTACGCCAGACTAAATTTCCTAGGTGGGTGCCACACTGGTACACCCCCTTGTCACTGTAACACGCTTCCGATCCCAAGTGAAGGCTATTGCCATAACCTAGAGGCTTCCGTGCAGTGCTGGGAGGCAAGGAACAACTTGTTCCTTTAGCTGTGGCCTGTCTTACTACACAGCTTATTCCTGACTCATCTTCTGAGCTTACCAAATAGATAAAAATAGATTATTGTTCTAACTAAATTCCCATAATCCTCGTGCTCATTAAAAATAAAGTCATGTAACTCTTCTTAGTCAGGATTGCACTAATTAGTGCAATTGGCACTCCTGACCTTGTGCTATCTACCCTTAATACGCTCGGGTTTGCTGAGCTGCCTGCGTTACCGCACGCAGCATAGATAATACCTCCTGACACAGCAAAGGGCTGGAGGGGTGAATGCAAACCAGAAAGTAACCATCAGGAGGTTTTTGCATAGTAAATATGCAGCTTTTCCCCATCCTCACCCTTGGTCTCAGCTGAATGTTTTGGATTTTCTTTGCATACAATAAATTAAAGGGCCATAAACAAGCACGAGAAGCCACCTTTTGAAGGCTCCTTTAGGGAAACGGAGCTGTTCCCCAGAAAGCTCTCGAGCAGTTTGGGGCAGCAGTGTGTTGGTTTCTATAAACACCTGCTCATGTCTCCAAGATTTCAGGGGACAGCAGCAATTGTTATTCCTTTTTTTGTTTTTCAAAGACAGTTGGACTAGGATGAAGGAAATCAAGTCCCTGCTTGCTCACTGTACCTTATAGAACAGCTTTATTTCAGTCCTCTTCACTATGCAGTAAAATTAAATGTGTGTATTTTTGTGCAGGAAATTAAACCCTATTGGCAGGGGATTCTTTCTTGTCGCTGCAGCTGCTCCCATACTTAATGTTTGATTTATACGTGTTTCACTGGAGTCAGGAAATCAGGAATGGGAAATCCATTAATAAATCTAATCCCTCACCATCAAGCTGTATTTAAATAAGTATTTAAATAAACTATACTGATAGGACAATCAATGCTCTGAATGTTATAGTAAAAGGCAGAAGGGATTGAACTATGAGAGTGATGGATCTAGCAGACCAAGAACAGAAATTTCAATAGTTCAGAGAAATCCTCAGCCATGGTAGACAGGCAGAGGTATGTAAAACCAGGAAAGGTAGGGGAAAAAATCACTACATCAGGGATTTTCCTGTTTAAACCTTTCACGACACAAGAGGGAAGATGCACCAATGCAAAGACACAACATTTATAAGGAATTCAGCTTTTCCTGAAAGAAACTGGCCTTGTGAAAGAGCTTGTAAGTAGCCTGCAGGACTCATCAACCTCCCCAGGCTAAAAAAACCCCAGATTCATAGAGCAGTTTGGGTTGGGAGGGCTCTCCTCAGGCTGCTTCACCACCCAGCCTGTGGTTGTGCTTGGGACCCAGGTGCAGGACCCTGTCTTGGGCCTCAGGACAGCAAAACCAAACCGACACCGAGGAGGCAAACTGAAAGGACAACAGAACAGGGACATAGGCCAGCCTCTAATGGAGGGCTTAAGAAGAGAATTCCTATATATAGTAAGGTTATTTGATGCTTGCCCACTCCAGGGATCCTTATGGTTTTCCCTGAGGCACT
Source organism: Zapornia atra (assembly GCA_013400835.1). Lineage (NCBI taxonomy): Eukaryota > Metazoa > Chordata > Aves > Gruiformes > Rallidae > Zapornia > Zapornia atra. Next base: position 178,897 of record VZTU01018393.1, on the reverse strand, counting down.
TGTCCTGGCTATTCTGGGCGTGAAGATAATGGCTGAGACATATCTGGGGCCTGATTCTCTGTGCAGCTCCTATCATCTGTGTTTCCATAATACAGGAAAGCGTTTTAATAGCTGCTCCAAATAGAGAATTATTGAGTAGTCTGAAAACTCAGTGTCGCATTTGTTGCCATTTCTTGCAGAATCAGGGTCTTTGTAAGCCTGGAGCAGGAAACAGAAATGTTGTGCTGAGACATTAAAAGCCTGAAGAGAACTGGCCACCTTGCTACTAATAACACTGGAAGTTTCACAGACTTCCTGGCCAGGAACCATCATGACCATTACCTCATCCAGTTACCTGCATAACGTGGGCCACAACCTCCTGCTGTAATTAGGTGAAACAGTACCTGCTTCTGTGTCAGCTCTGTCATAAAACATTTAAGACAACTGTTTTTGTTTCAAGACACGAGGGATGGAGAACCAAAGACGCACCCAAGCTGGGGCTTTCCCTCCCCGCCCCGTTCTGACCTCACCCATGTTCTGTACCTTCCATCTTTTCTTCCAGACTGGGGTCCATGACTGACAGCACCCGCTGAGGACCTGGGTGTAAGACCCTTGGGTTTTGCTTTCCCTTGGATAAACTCAGCAGACCAGGCTTGATTCTTCCACTGAGGGAAGTTTGTCCAGATGAGCTCTGTAGCTTTAACTGGCTCTGCCCGGGGTCTCTCAGAGGTTGGGATGCTGCGGGCTCACTCTGTGCGTGTGTGTGGCAGGTGTATTCAATGAGCGATGCTAAAAAATGATCTTCACCCAGCTCCTTCTCTCGGCACAGGAGGGATGTGGGTCAGGGGCAACCGCTGGAGGCCACCCTCCTGCACGTGCTCTTCTGCCCCCTTAGCAAGCGCAGTCGCTGCCTGCAGAGCCTACTGCTGGCCTGACCGTGAGGTGACAGCTACTGCGTGAACACAGACCCACACCGTGCTTTACTGGTGTCACCGCAGGGCCACCCCTGGATAGTGAAACCTGTCTCCTGCAACTTGAAGTGACAGCAGAATCCATGCTCGGTACTGGTATAATGTGTTTGTGAAGTGAGAGAAAATGTGCTTGCCAGAAGCTAATCCAGCACTGGGTAATCGACATTGCTTTGGCAAAGATAGCTGTAAGCTGTGGGCAGTTAAAGAGAGCTCAGTTTTAAGGCTCTGCTGGTCTATTAAAATAATATTTATACTGATTTCTGTCATCGGGTTTGGCTAAGAAACTTCCTGGAAAAACAGCCCCACCCTAATTATAGCACAGGAGGTTCAGTTCCGCAGGGTCTTAAAACTCTGCTCAGGAAGGGTACGCCCCGCACCTCACTGGCTGTGGCACAGCGGGGCAGAGCTCTGCACGTAAAGCGTCCTGCTACTTTCACCAGCCACGAAGGTGCATTTAGTCAAAGCAACATAAAGCCCCTAAACAAACCAACCCCCACGCCACCAGCTCTGCTCTCCAGATTTTAAGTCTGCAGCTTCCATTGGAGGCAACTGCCTGCCTCTTCCCATGAAGGGAGCTTCCTTCTCCAAAACAGTGCGCAACCACCCCATGCGCTTCAAGATACAGGTGCAGAGGGACAGCTCCTGTCTACCAAGTCTGGGTGTCACCTTCAAACACTGGCTGATGAATATGACCCAATGCATCAGGCTAAAGAAACAGATAAGGGAACACAAGACCACCAGCAGCAGCATCTTCAGTCCTTTTAATAGTGCTGATGGATAAAACTCTGCTGCTTTACGTTAGAGGGAAGCATGGGCCAGCTGGGTTTCATAGTGCTGCTGCCTGTACCCATCACCTCTCCTCAGGGATGGAGAGGGGTGCACAAAAATGGGAGCAGGCTTCCTAACTGGACTCCTGGCGGTAGGTGAGGGTGTGGCATAAGTTAATCAGCAGCGGTGTTTAATGAATCTTCTGAGTCTGAAGATTTGGCAGATGTGTTACAGTGGCACAGCTCAGAGCTGGGGGCGCTCAGTTTCACCCAAGCCAAGAGCGCTGGGAGAAGCGGTGAGCAGCCAGCCCCCCCGCAGAGGTGACAAAAACCTCACCCTTCAGACAGCCTGTGGCTGCCACCGGAGGAGTAAGAATACAAGGGAAGAGTCCTGAGAGAGAAAAATTTATTTATAACCGATCAGCATGGCATGATATGGCCACAGCTCACACAGCTGACATTCTCATAGCGAAAGGAGGGTGGGTTTTTTTTCTTTTCTTTTTAAAAAGACATGTTTCTTTCCAGCAGGAAGGACTTTGTAAAACAAACATTTCATACTCGGCAGGAATTAAAACAATGGCTTTTTCAGTATGACAACATGGCTGGTAAGCACTGGATCCCCCACCAGTGTCTTATATTCAGAGTTCAAGTTCTCCCCTCCCACTTCCCCCCCCACACCCCCCAAAAAAACAAATGACAAAACTGACAAACTCAAAGCCCCACCACGCAGAAGAACGAGACAAAACCCGGAAGGGAAACAAAGAGGTAGACATAACTACGACCATGGCGCTGCTCTGGAAGTTGTGCAAGATGTCTTACTGTGCTCCAAGGAGTTCCTGTACTCATTCCTTTGCCATACATTGCAGTGCCACGCACCAGCAGTTAACACACAAGGTGACGCAGAGCTCAGGGCCACGTAACCAACGGCTCTTCCAGTCCGTATCTCCGCGCCTGGCTGAAGTTGTTTAAAAACAGAGACCTCTGGTAAAAACTCCGAGTATCTATGAAAGGGAAGGTTGGATTCGCTTCATTCCAGGATGGTGGCAGTCCAGGGTTGATGTGGGCCCAGGTTCTGCTCTTGGCATGCCCTCAACTCTCAGAAGCTTCAAGGGGAATCACTGCGGAGAAACTCTGCAGCCTGAGCCCCAGGGAAGTGCCCAGCAGGTGCCAGAGTGAGCAGGGGCTGCAGAAGCTGCTCCCCCCCAATCCCCACTCCCTGCAGCTCCACTCCTCCCCTTGCCACTCCTGGCACAGAAAGGTTTGTGCACCTGTCCCTCCTGGTGAGAGCTCTAATAAGCAGCGTTGTCTGTCACAAATTAACACCGTGGCTGTACAGTCAACCAAAGCATCATCCGACTATTCGCTGTGTTTACAGCAAGCACAACAGAGGCTGTGTAGCTACTGGATGCAAGACAATAAATACAACCATCAGAGAAAAGAATCTGCTAAGGATTAGATGCACATGAAATAATCTTGGAAAAAAATGAACTTTATTTTTGCCACACACACGAAAAAAAAAAAAAGATAAAAGACACCTAATAACGTCCCTAGAGAAACGCTGCTTCTGGTCTCTGCCTGCAGTTCTGAACAACATCTCGGCTGCTGGAAAGATGTGATAAAAAAACCCAATGAAATAAATTCAGTAAAATAATTCCAAACATGATCAGCCCTTTGCAAAACCACTGAGTCACTACAGGCTTCCACATCCATGTTATTGTACAAATCAAAACCGCAGGTAATGCAGGAGGGGGGCAGAAAACCAGAGGTGAAAATAACCAGTATCAAGAAAAGGAATTTTTACCATACAAGATGAACACCACTGTAGAGTGATTTTAAGGAACTCCCTCACTTGAACAGGACATCTGTTCAGTGTGTAATTCCTTCATTATCCAATGATAAAAATAAAGGTTTGAATTTAAAATGCATGGAATCCTTTTAAAGGCTTCTTCTGCATGACAGCCAGGTAGCCTCCAGTTCTTACAGAAGGAATCAAGCTGCTGAGAAGTGTTCATAATGTATGCAGACCTCGCACCCCAGCGCCTGGGTACAATCCCGCTCTTCCAACTGCTGTGTTTAAAAAGCGTAAAAACTCTCCGAGATGCGGTTTTGCAAAATAACCCTTTTATTTCATATGGCTCCATTATTTCCCAACAATACGGTACCCCAGGCGTAGAATTATTCTAAGTGATTGTGTGAGCTCACCACAAAACCTCCAGCCGATTATCAAGAGAGCGCACCCAACCCCCGAGTCGTGACTTGGAAATCCCAGTTTTAAAGTACCTTTGGTCCCAAAACTTTTATGTCAAGGCAAAGTGGAGCAGTTGAATCCTGTCACACACAGTGATCGGTATCGTATTGTCTTGTACAAACAGGTGAAAAGAGTTAACAGCACTTTATGGCAGTGTCAGACAAAAAAAAAGTGACATCATTTGCAAAACAAGTGAGTAATGAACAGTACCACAGTGATCACTGCATTTTACCGCAGTAAGAAGCATCTCACTTTGGATGCTGGGGTTGGAGGAGGGAGAAGGAAGCTTGTCATTTTCCAGTGAGCACAGTAAATTGAAATCTCGCTTCTCAGAATCCAGTAAGAGCAACTGAAAAGCCCCAAAAGATCCCCGCTGCAAGAGCCACCTTCGTTATAAAGCGCCGCTGACCCACCCAGAAGGATGGGAGAACTGGCACGGGAGGCGCGCTCACCACAGGACGCTGAAGAACTTGCTGCGCGGTGTGAGCAGGCAGGTACCCCTCAGGCGATGGGACTGGAGGAGCCGTCATGCTAAACCATTCCATCCTTTCAGCTGCCACGACTTGCTGAGGATGATCGAACATGGAAACGTGCAGATGTCTGTGTGCGGCCCTGGCAGAGAACCATCTGTGCTGGCAGCACACTTCAACTGCTGTGTCCTCTCTTCTGTGCGCAGCAGCTTTTAGCCAGCGCTTGTTCCGCCAATTTTTCCCTCTTTATCACTTTATACATTCCCCCATTATGTTTCCCCTTAATACAAATGCAACATTACATTCATGACCCGATTTGTGATCAACTCGGTGGTTTGTTAGCATCGCTCTTTACTTTTGAACTCCTCCGAAGAGGTGACCCGAGGGTGGTCCAGCCACATCTGCACCACGGCGCTGCAGCCGGCGGGGATTCAGGTCCTACAAGCCAGCCCACTAAGCAACACCCTCCTGCTCTTGCCCAGCACAGTGCTTTGAGCCCAGAATCTCCGATACCTTTTATGTTTTTCCCTTAATAGAAAACCACCTTTTATCCAGTTTATTCTCTTCCACGAAGCAGCATCCAAGTTCGTGCCGGGAGGGTACTTGGGACTTTCCTGACAATGGCTTCATTACTTGGCCATAGGGAGATGCAACATCAGGCTTATCTCCACGTTTTCCAGTGCAGGCAGGAAAGAAGCCCAAGACCTTAAACTATTTCCTCACCCTACCAAAACAATGATCAGTGCTCGAAAACAAATGTCTTGCAATGGCAAGAACCGCAGAGCAACAAACTGGAAAGGAACAGGACCAGGTAAATCAAGTGATCACCTGAAACTTTGTTGTATGTTCCTCATTTCTCTAGGCAGCGTCTGAACACTGACTGACACCTGCCAGGAACATACTGCATTTGGGAAATCGATATGCTCGGACATGGAGCTCACAGGGCCTTTCAAGAACAACCTCCTGATGCGAGTTACTGCTGTGCAATCTGCTTCTAGAAAATTCCCTTTTTATATCACTCCAGCCTGTCCAAGCGCAAAATAAACCCAGCTGTGCTACGGGCAGTGCTGTGGTCTGGATCAAACCGCTCTGTGGAGGACAGAAACGAGTGGCTCCTTGCCTGCTTTTTGCAGCTTGCCGCGTCTGTTCATGCCCTAGGCGCCGCAGACCTCACATGGGAACGGTGCTGGGCTGCCCCAACGCCCTCCTGCGAAACGGCAGACTCTATACATTCATTCCATCAGCTGTACTCCAGCAAGAGCAACAGGAAGGGAAAAAAACCCCAAAAAAGAAGAGTCACAAGCCTGCCCCCCTTTCTGGGCATGCCGGGCTTTACACCGGAGTTCAGGTGTGCCAAGAGCTGGGATTCAGAAACAGTCCCTTACCTAAACCTCAAAGCTGTCAGCTAGCACTGCCCTCTGCCTCCTGGCTGCAGTGGCTCTTGGAAGCCAACAAGGGGGACGCGTTGGTCAGGAGAACTTCCCATAGTGTACCATTTTGCCACCAGCCTGCTGGGCCACCTTAGGGTAACACTACTGCTTTGGGGAAGTGGGGATGGGGTGGCGTATTTGACTGGGCTTTCTTCCATTGAAGTCAGGGAAATTGGCATTGCTTCCTACATTGCTATGCCCTTGCTTCCCCTGCAAAGGCAATGCTGCTAGCTTCTGTATTCTGCGCACCACCCACTGCCATTCAGGGAGTGAGGTGGGATCAATATTGGTAACTCAGAGTCAAAACTACTGACGGCTTGCTTCGGCCTCAGAAAAATGACTCTGTGAAAGGCAGCATGCCAACATCCGAAGTTCTGGCTCTCCTGCTTGTATTTAGAGATTAGTTTTATTTTAGGAACAGCTCTCTCCAATCTGTGCATAATCACGCGAACACGATGCCAACTAGACCTGCCAGAAGTATGGCCATACATCATCGACAGCCTTTCTAAAGTATCCTACGCCACGCAGCTGAAAGCGTCTTCTGTTCCAGTTTGCCTTTGAACTCAGCTCATCCTTCCTCTAGTAAGGTTTTAGCACAGCAGTGGGCTAATTAATACTGCCCTCCATGTAGTTATTCAGAGTATTCACCACACTACTGGGCTTTTTTGCAGTGGCATCCTCCTATAGATTTATGATAGCAATTACACCTATCGTTTTCTTTTTAAGAAACTAGTTTTTCTTCTATTACTCCTTAGCAAAACATTAAGATGGTTGGCATTGAGTTACTTAAATTCTCCCACAAGTACATTTAGCGCTGTTGCAACTAGCAGGGAGAAAAAAGGCCTCTATAAACCACTCAAAGGTCACCTTGGTTGGACTGCAGTATACAAAATAGGAAGGTGGCTAGAAATCACTGACAGCACCAGCAGACCTTCAGAAATAGCCAGGATTGTGTGGCAAACAAAGCTTCCCCCTATTCCCTAAGCTTTACATCCTTCCTTCACTGTGCTTTCACCTTTAAAAGGTGCATTCTGACAACTGGTAATGACCACTGAGATGTGTTCCGAACAAAAAGGGAAAATAAACCGAGTGACTTGATACTCTCCAGGCTTCCTCACAGCAGGAGATGCCAGTAGCACAAGGAACTGGGAGAGCCCATGGTAAGACCACAGTGGGGATGGGCCGATTCCTCAGACACAGGTAGCTCTCCGTCACACTGTGATGCTGCAGCGCTTGTTTGGGCTTTTTTGAGGACCGGTTCCTTGCTAGACACGCCTGACGCTGGGTCTTAGCTGGGTCTTGGTTTTAGATCAAGGTGTCTAACACAACAACCGCTGACTGCGCAGCCGCAAAGATACCACCACCGGCTCCATCCCGGTACCTCGGACTCCAGCACAATGAGTTGCAATAAAGGACAGGTTTGTGCAAATGAGGAATCTCTACCACACCGACGCTGCACAGACTACTGAGGAGACGAGTTGCTGAGTTTTCTGAGCTCTAACTACAATGCCAAGAAATACTTGCGGTGACAGAGCTTTCTTGTCACAGACATTCTTCTACGGTGGTTGTATGATTGCACCTTTTGTCCAAATGCTGAATTTGCTTAAGTGTGGGTGAGAGAGAGTATACATTTTTAAAAATACAGACAATTCTTAAAATAATACATCATCAGGTCACTATGTTACCGATCTTCACTTTTAGTGGAGTTTAAAATTTCCCCGAAGAGAGGTAAGAGTCCGTCCAGTATTTTCCTTTACTCTGGAATATTCACATTTGCACATACAACATGATACTCATTTGCAAGAGCCTGGATTCCCACTGCGTCCTCAGGTCCCATTCTGCTTTTAAAATAGGCAATGATAAAAATACTGAAAGATGCAGTACCACATCCCGCCGGACAGAAACGCCAGCGACTGTATGCCGACCAGCCACAGGTTACTGAGGGTCATCTCCCGAGAAATGGCTTTCGTTTGACCCTGTGGGGGAGGAAAAGCTCCTGCAAGAGAAGAGAGAGCACGGTTAATGCTTCTGCAGCAGGAAGGACAGCCTCAGCGGGTGGTGCTTTACCATCACTGTCCCAGCAGCGGCGGCCACAAACTGGTTACCTCTGCATTATGCTGTTCAACTTCCAAAAGATTCTCTGGCATTACCAGTTATCTTCAAGAAAATTAAAAACCAACCACCTAACCCTTTTCTTTATTATTAAGAATCATTCACATTTCATAAACCTTAAGCATGAACATCACAGCATTCCTTAGAAGCAGCAATCTTCAGCCCTTGCAGGGAGACCTGTCAACTACGCTGCGTTACCCCTGAAGTTACACTAGCGCCCGTAGGATGGAGCTGAATAGATCCCACATTGAGCTCTACAGCTGCTCAGAAAGGATCTTCTACACTGTGAAACACCAACACACACACACAGACTCACAAGGTTCCTCTGGAATACACGTGTACACAGGCGCTTTTCTTTTTCAGCACTGGCTTCCAACCCTTGTTTGGCCACTCCTTGGCCAGTCAGTCACACAGACTACGGGAGCTCGGTAACCAGTTTGCCAGAGGTACTACTATTTCAACCTCTACTGACTCTCAATGCTGAACTACATGGCCAGAAGCAAGCAGCTGGCACACCTTTATGCCAGCTCATTAAATAACCTGCACTACGTCTTATCGAGTTGCGCAGGGCCAGGCAATAGGAACCACTTTCGGTCATTAATCCTGAGCAATGGACATAAAAACTCTAAATAGAACAGAGCAGATGATGTACTTGCTGCAGCATCCTGGAGTCACAGCCACTCATGGAAGAACAAGAGATGAATGATTCAGAGAATAAAGATACGACAGCATTGATTTCAATCTGAGAAACCACACAGTTCGGGCAATTAGATACCATCAGCAACTTGTCTTTATGCTTCACATTTGCAATCACTGGAGGAACTGCAATCAAGCGTTTAAGAAACAGCTTTTCTTCCTTTATGAACACGCTTGAATTAAAAAAACAACCCTAGCACCCCAACCCCCCACAAACCCTCCAAAAAACCCCACCAAACCCCCAACTTGCCAAGTCCCATCCTTCTCTCCCCCTGTATTTCCACAGGTGAGCAGATCTGCCACACCGTTTATTCCTCAGGAATTCTCACAGCTAAGCTCCTATCTGTCCATTCTACACTACATTTGCTTTTCCACGGCCCATTGGTTTCCCTGAGCCAACACTGACCTCCCTCCCTCCTGGGTACTGCTGGCAACCACCTCCTCCCCCTCTCCCAGGGCCACTTGCATCGTGCAGAGAAAGCCTCTTTCACACTCCCAGCAGAGACAAGCGGGGCACTTTCAGTTGTCCTTCCCAGCAGCCACTCCTCCCTTCCTCCCTCCCCTTAACCACCTCAGCCCCTACTATCCATCCCCCTTCCCGGTTCATTCACGTTTCTTGAAGGGGGATGACGGATCTGCACCTGGAATTTCCCAATGAGGTTACAGATTTGGTACCATAAAGAGTTTTTCCGTGGCACAGGTGAAAACCCTCTCCTACATCCTCCTATAGGATGACATCGCTTCCTTTTTTTTTTAGTTACATCACACCAGCTGGCTTATGACCAGAGTGACTGGAGAGTGTGACAACTTCAGTGTACAACTACTCTTTTCCATCCGATAAGCCCCTAGTTTGCAGGGGTTGTTTTAATTAATCTCCAGGCGCTTCTGTCCAGCTAAATGTAATCTCTGTGTTATGGCAGCGTTTGAGGTTACCCTGCTGAAGACTTCAGAGACATCAGGAACTTGCCAGCTGCTAAAAAAGGCGTGTGTCTTTGTGTTGCTTATACCTGCAGATACTAACTGCAAACAGCTGTCATTTTAGAAGTAACGTGCAAAACACACCTGTAAGGAAGGACGGGACGGTTTCATACGCAAATTTTAGGCCGATGCTTTTTTGTGTGTTTCATTTTAAGAAGTCTGATACTGCAGGTTTGCCCCAGCTCCACTGCAGCACTTAAAGCTTTGGAACAGAGTGGAAAGGAAGAAGGTGTTCTAGGCTTTTCTTTCTCCTCTTCCCAAATAAAACCACATCAAAAGAATGCATTCCTACTGATGAGACGGTCAATGAGAACTTTTAAAGTTTCATGTAACGTTAAATGTCACTCCAGCTTCAGGAACTGAGACAAGTCCCTAAGCACTGTGTATTTAAAACAATAATAATAATTAAAAAGAAAAAAATCCAATCAAACCTCTGACAGAGCCCTAAGCACCAACTTGAGCTAGCGTAACACGTCCATGCAAGGGTAGCTCTTGTGCAGCTGCTGGGATTCCCCTCACATTAGGCCTCGGGACTTTTCCAAGGGGTTTCCAAACCCCGTCACAGCATTTTTGCTGTAAGCCACCAAAAGTAATGGAAGCAAGTTCCCATAAATGGCAGTGACTTTAAATTATGCTGATCTATGCCTAAAAAGCTCCCATGTCATAGCATTTACATTTAAAACACGTCTTAGCGATTCATGCTGATTACACTGGCAAATTACAACCAATTATCCTATTCTGGAAGCGCATGTCAGTAAATCACTCTGATTATGTTCACTGTGCTCTCTGAAATTCTGGTCCAGTGAGATTTTTCGGGTACAACTTGTTTTATGGGTTTGTGAAATGTCTCAGTAAGAAGAATCCCTTACTGCTTGTTGGTGACATTTGTGGCTTTAAACAGATTCACACACTCATTTGTCTAATAAAGTCCAATATATTCATTTGGGTGCCATTTATATAGCAGGGTCCAACTTTTGCCATCAGTGATGGGTGAGTGACAGCGGTATTTCATAAACCAAACACGGAACTTACAGAATTTACAGAATCGTAGGGGTTGGAAGGGACCTTCAGAGAACATTGGGTCCAACCCCCCTGCCAAAGCAGGTTCCCTAGGACATATTGCACAGGTAGGTGTCCAGACGAGTCTTGAATATCTCCAGAGAAGGAGACTCCACAACCTCCCTGGGCAGCCTGTCCCAGGGTTCTGTCACCCTCACTGTGTAAAAGTCCTTTGGCATATTGCTGCGGAACTTCCTGTGCTCCAACTTGAGGCCATTAAATACAGCTCTGGGCTGCTAAAAGAATTGTGTTAATCTTTGGAAGCACTGCCATTGATAAATTAAGCACTCAAACCCCAAATTAAAGCAGGCTTTGCCATACCTCATCTCTTAGAAGTAGTGCCTTGTTTAACATAGTCATTCTGGAATACTGAACTCTGTTGATCCAAGAGACTGAATATTCTTACACACATCCCTCCCCACCCCCCAACTGTGTTACTTGCTAGTGAAGAGATTCTCTCTTCAGAAACATGCTGCATTCTTTCATACGCAGTCTTCCTACTCTGTTTATGTTTGATAAACTTCCTTTCTAGTATGTCTAAATGAAACTCTGTTTTTTTCCTCTATGGATTTTCTTTTTTTATTATTTTGATGAAACCCTCTGTGCTGCATTCTGAACACACACACACACACCCAGCCACCTGCTGGCAGGCAGATGACAAACTTCTGTATCAACAGCTGTATGGAAAAAAAGAGCCTTGAGGAAACACCCCTCCAGCTACAGTTTCACAGTGATTACCAGATACTTCAGCTTACATGTATGCCCCCAGTGATGTTATTAACGCCCTAAATTCATTTAGGCTCCTCTGACCTGTTAACTCTGGAAGTACGTTCCAGCTGCGAGGCGGCTAGACCTGACGGCTCGGGTCTGCCGTGACTTTACGCTGTGTAATGCTTACAGATCCTCCCAATCACAGCACCCCTCTGCCTGGCTTAAGAGGAACAGAAGAGGACTATGGGTTTGGATTAGACCTCCAGACCGCTTAGATCGGTTTTCTCCAGCAGTACAAACACCAGAGGAGGATGCTAAACAGCCACACTAAGCAGATAAAATAACCTGCCCCAGGTAAAAGTCTCATTTAATCCCTTTTAGTCAAGAACTTGTTCGTTTTAAATCCCGAAGGCTTTATATCCTCTCCAAACTGAACATGAGCTCTGAATACTTTTACTATGCACGTAAATGTTCACTACCTCTTTGAATCTTGTTAAATTATTCCGCTCAGTGAAATCCCACGGCAGCAAGTTTCACAGCTGAACTGTATGTTTGTGCAGGGAAAAAAAGAGAGGATTTCCTTAGATCCGTTTGGAATGTATCAGCTTCCAAACGTGACCCTCTGCTAACATTACCTGGGTAACCCGCCTTTCCTTGATCATTTTTTAGCATACTTTTTTCCCAAATAAAAACTATTAATCATTGCACCTACTGTATTTGTGTGAGGAATGCAGATGTGCTCCTAAACCATCTCGAGACCCTCGCAGACAAAGCCATTATTAAAGCACAATTCTCTTTGCTGGGTATCGCCTCACCTGTCTCGTAGAAATGCGTCAGGAGATCCTCCTTTTCAATGAAGCGTTGATAGAGCCAGTTGGTGAGAGCCTCAGGCTCTGCAGGTACATCTTTCACTGGAAAAATCCTGCCAAAGAAAGAAACACAAATTACACCCAGGAAACACATTCTCCAGGTGAAGAACAAAACTCTTCTGCCCCAGCCCAGCCCGAAACACAGGGCACAAGAGTTCAGTGCAAATGTAGCTGCAGGGTCCGTTCTCTCGCCAATTCGCACCTCACGTGGGTTAACTAAGGGTACAAAACTGGAGTGTTCCAGGTTATCAGCCTGGCACAGAAGACACAGGCTGTATTAGCTTCCAGCAAATGCAGTACTACAAACAAATGCTACTCAGTTGCTGAGATTTTGGTTAAAACAGAACACCACCATGCTACATCACTATTCTTAAAATAAATACAAACCCAGAAGCAATGAGGCTCACAGGCGTTGAAGCAGAAGGAAATAAAAGACTGAGAAGGTTCATCCACCTTTCTGAAGTAACAGTTCTTCAACAGGCAGGAGCTACGTAACAGCATCACTAAGCACCAACAGCTCTTCTGTATCCCAGCAAACGAGTGCTCTGTGCTTTTCAAAGGATGCCAGCACCTCTGAAAGTGCTAAAGCAGGTTTTACACTGAAAGTGACCATATGAGTAACCACACCGAACTATCTCTGCACTATTTTAAAGACCCCAATGGAAGAACTACCAATGCTTTGGTATTTCTACAATGAATACCTGGGCTGCTTAGAAAATCCAATATCCAGGGCAGAACTTGCTGGCACCTGAACATACAGAAACCCCCAAATAGCCCACCATACCTCACTCGATTTTCTTTAAAACAGAATTTCAAGTCTTATAGAAATCATGCAATCTCCTCAGCAGACCCTAAGTGCCTTTTGATATGTACAAGAAGTTACATAGCCACATCCATGGTGTTTCACGGGGAGGCCAAAGCAGAAGGGATCAGGCTAGCCTGAAAAATCATACTCCAGAAAGCAAGACCTTTACAGTAGGTTTCTCTTTTCAGGTGAGCTCTCCATTTCCCCTGTCATTTATGCCATGCTTCTGTTCTCACAAGTGGCTTTTACATTTCTTTTCAGATACAGTCTTATTAGATTGTTTTGGATTGCACTGGAAAGAATTTGAAGTGGTGCCACAATGACAGGGAAGTGTGTGAAGGGATATGGGGCTGCCAGGCTACAGAAACAAGACACTTCTGAGGAACGCTTCTGTTGCTGTTACTGTTCTCAACACCTATGCTTGCTTTGCGGCCAAGTTGTCTGTACCTCCTCCCTTCAGACCGGTGCATGGCAAAATAAGTTGTAAGAGGAGAAGAAAAGCAGCAAAGCATTGCTCTGGTAAGAGAATTACCAACAACGGTGCTTCGCTATGCAGAGACAGCTTCAATATAAGGAGATGAACAATTCTATTTTCCAACTATGGCATCAACCTTAACTTGGATCTTTCTAGAACCTTTGTAGCAATTCTACTGACGTCTTTCTCACACTGTGAGAGTTCGCTGTGCTCATGCAAAGCCAGTTGCAGTAACCAGAAATTCGCAGCTGTTACCTCAAGTCAAGTAGAGTTTGAAGAAAAGTCTTTGGCCAAAGACAAATACTGTGGACTAGTTGGTGGCCCAGTGAAGGGTTCAAGCCCTCAGCATGCATATTAAGAACAATGACAAAGCCAGGTAATGAAGAACTATTTTATCTCGAAACCCAGGCATCGCACAGCAGATTAAAATTAGACCGTGTAGAGGCAAGTTAAAGAACACACCCCCAGAGAGAGGACCGTTTGTGCTGAGGATATAACACCAAGAAAGACTTACTCTCTGTCCCCAAGCACAACTGGGTTGCCAAGCACTATTTTTATTCTCTTCTGCCTATCTGCTAGGAAGAGATAAAAGGGCTCAGCAGTGGAATACTGTGTTTCACACTATGTTCCTGAAGGACAGATGCTTGCTTACGCAAGTCTGAAGATGGCTCCGGACTAGCAGAATGCATGTGTGGGCTCAGGACAGAAGCCCAGGATTACCTGCCCCACTGTAAAATGCAGATACTCCTCACCTCCGCCTTTGCTTTGCCATTACCTAATGGGTAACCACTCTGCAACTCAACAACCTAGTTATGTCCAGTGTTTTTCCAAAAACATACCTACCAGTGTGAAAACATTTCCACCAGAGTCTAGGGGTACTCCTTAGAAACAACTTATGAGCTGGCACTGCCGTGGAATAACACAGATCTAAGCGATACAATATTGTGAGAGACTAATGGAACACAGCACACCACTCTCCTGCCCAAATCCATCCAGGCTCTCGTCTGAATCAGTGCAGTACCAGAACACCTGAATCTCTGGATATAAACTCTGCTTCTTAAATTTTTAAGAAGCAATCACCATTACACCCATTCTGAATGAATATTAATGGCGAGTGGAAAACAACCAGGGTTCTGATAAGGCTACGCTGGCTGTCACTGCTCAGCAGTGCTGAGTGCTAGGGTGTTTAGAAGCAATTTCAAATATATTTTTAGGTTTTCCAGAGTTATTTTTACATGTGGAACATTTTTATTAATAACTGAGCTAAATTAAAGATGACGTGTTTAGAAAAAAAGTCCTTAAAACTGTGGACCAAGCCCATCCCATACTAGATAAGGTGAGGCTAAACCCCTGTATTTATACTAAACATGCATCACCATCATCGTTCTCTGCCCACCAGATGGCTCAGCTGGCACCTGTGTTTTAACAGAAGGCCCTCTTTAAGGAGACTTAAAGCCTGAGGAAGTCTGATGTTACAAAACTCTACACACAAACAATCCAAAGCAATGGCTGAAAGTCACTGCTCTAACAAGAGTCATTCCCAACCACCAGCTGGGAGGTCTGCCAGGTCTAGTGCTGAAAGATGCAGGAAATGGTTTCTTCTTTTCCATGAGATATGTAAATATTGTCAGCTTGCTCACAGCATGAGCATCATCACAGCTCCACCCCACCTTTGCACTCCCAGAGTCAGGAATGTCACTACAAGCAAACAGTTTGCTGACCTCAGGAAAATAAAATGTTATCACCACATAAGACTACCCTGAACAAGGTCAACACGTTGCTTCTGAAGCTCTAGATTCTCTTGGGCACCCAAATCTTCCGAGCCTTTTGGACAAAGCTAACCTCATTCTGCATGAAAATCAGAGTGTCTTTGTTCCTAGTGTGGCAACTAGGAGTTTAAGAGCACTGTAAAAGGTAACTTGCCCAGAAAATTCACAATGAATGGAAACACTTCCTCCTTTCATTTTCCATTAAGGGAAGAGCTGCTTTGTCAACAGGTTATCTTCCACAAAAGCAGTGTGGCCACAGGCTGCACCCTGAGAAATTAAGAAGCAGTGCCGGAAGTAAAGATATACTCTGATGGGAATCTGCAGAGCTGTCTCAGTAAGGAAGCAGTATCTCCTAGCTGGAGGTTATCTACCTGCAGCTGTGAGTTGACAACGGCCACAGGACACTCCAAGTAGCTGACTGAGGGAT
Organism: Zapornia atra; assembly: GCA_013400835.1. Taxonomy (NCBI): domain Eukaryota; kingdom Metazoa; phylum Chordata; class Aves; order Gruiformes; family Rallidae; genus Zapornia; species Zapornia atra. The sequence continues at coordinate 163,131 of VZTU01018393.1, read as the reverse complement.
GGCACCTTTCCTAAAACACTACACAGCTGTGCTTCTACGGCCCAAATAGATGGCAGTCCAGGAAAGAAGAAAGTTGTTTTTTTTAAAAAGAGGAGATGTAACTGCCAAAGACATGTTGGCACATGTAATAAATTCTTAAGATTTAACCTACTGATAGGCCATTTCTTGAACAATCCCAAATAATTTTCAGAAATACGGCATTTTCAGATACATTTAATCTCCTTTAAATGGTCCTTATTGGAAAAGCCACCTCTAATTTTGCATTAAAACTGTAAAGTTCATAGATGCCACTCTGAAGTACTAGTTGCCTTTCATCATCTGTCCTACCCTGAGTTAAGAGCTCTTTATTACCCCTACATCTTCCCCAAATCATTAATGACTCTTAAACTCAGCATGATGGAAGCTGTTGGTAAGTCTCAGGCATGACAAAAATTTAAGTTGCTTGTATAAAAAAAAGCATGTTAAAATGTATTGCCCAACTGGATGCCCTTCACAGACATCTCTGCAAAGCGCATTCAGCAACCACAATGTATTCCATCTTATTTATAGCTAGGAGGCTGGTTATTCCAATAAATCTGTATCAATGCAGACACACGAAAAAAGATCTTCCTCGCTAGCTGAAAGCTGGTTTCAAGAGCAGCACAGTGCAGAACCTGGTACAGGACAGAGGTGACAGAGGAGTACTCACCCACCTGCATTACAGCACAAGGACAGCTGAGTTAGCTGGAAGCAGTGTGGAGCTTCACGCAGCATGAGCTCTGTGGCAGGGGTGACTACAGCTGGCTCTGAATTCAGGGCCTCTATGCCACAACTGCTACCACACCATGTGAAAGCAGGAGATGGTCATACAAGGGTACGACCCAGTGGGAAGCTAATGCACCCAAAAACCCCAAACTACCCCAACCTCGTGCCGTTCTTGGCTGAGGGGAAGCTAAGCATCAATCAAGCTTCACACCCAGGGGCTTTGACAACAGAGCTGCAGCACGTGGGAAATGGCGCTGCCAGAGAAACTCAGAGACCTGCTGAGAAGCACCAAGCCATCTGGGCTGAGGGAGTGACTGGTGTAAGGAGGAAACAAATAATCCCAAAACTCTGACTGTGGGAAGTGGTGAGAGCTGAGAACAGTAGCTAGCATGCAGTCCTGCTACACAGGCACCAAACTTACTTCTGCTGGGTGTAACTGGAGTGAATCTGGATTTATGGGAAATGCACACGACAAAAGCGACCCAAGCATAAAGCTTTGTCTCCATTCTGAGGAGACAAAATATACCTCTGCAACAGACTCATTCAAAGGCAAGTCTCATAGTGATGCCTCTAGTTAGAGATGCCTTGCACCTTCAAGCCTCCTTTTTTTTTGGGGGGGGGGGGGGGCCCTTACTGCTTTAACAGATGGAGTGAAATTTTCCCCAAAAATTCCAGAAACATTTGATCTTGAAGATGTTACTTAGATATTTTTCCTTGGGTGTTATGTTTCAGAGAGCAAACCTGGTGTTTCAGCGCTTTCCAATAAACTCTGAGACAAGCCTGTCAGGATCAAAACATTATTTGGTAATTGAAAGGGTAAGTTCTCACACCTTCACATTCTGAAGAACCTGAAATTTGCTAACTGTCCTTTTTTCTAGTAAAGTGTCTTTTGACATTCTGAGGAAAAATCAGTCCACAGCTGAGCCTAATGACAAACTGCTGACACATCATTTGTTCAGAAAATCAAAGCAGGTTTCAATTCATTATCAAAATCGTGATTTCAAGAAAAAAAACAAACCTAAAACTGGATTAAGATTAAACCAAACCTTCCCTGTCATTTCCATCAGCTAGAAAAGCATCTTATAACGAAAACATAAGGCTGGCTGCTGTGTCCTCTACACTCCTGTCCTGCTCCCTAAGTAGGATGAAAAAGGGATAATCCTTCAGTAAAAGGACAGGCTAGGAGCAAAGGAAAACACTAGATTTCAAAGACTGTAAGGCAGAGAGAAAGAGACAGGTTGTGACCAAGGGGAATGGCAGAAAGGAGGGGCTGAGCGACCAGAACAAAAGAGGCTCCACAGCCTCCTCTACTCTGGCTCTAGGAGCACAGAAAAACGTTCCTTTTTTCCCCACTGCTGTCATACATCAATCCCTCACCCTGGACTACTCTGAAAGGAGAAAAGCATGTGTAAATCCCGATTCTCTTTTCATGCAGTAGAGATGGCATCTGGTCAAAACTGGTCTTTACTTTTGCCAAAAGGTCACCTTTTCTTCTTTTTTCCCCCCCCTATAACCCAGTTAAAAGGAATTATGAGAATCTGGTGCCTTAGAGCACACAGACTCATGCAGTGCTTTCTCTCTCCCCAGTTATTTAAAAATTACCCTTAAAACTTATTTCAAATGTAGTATCCCAAGACATTGCAAATTACAAACAATGAGGAAAATTTTATTGCTCTACATGGAGGAAAAGGGGGGCAAATAACAACCATCCAGACACACTCGGTATAAATTTCATGAAGATCGCAGAGAACATCTGTGTCAAACGCAGAGAACATCTGTGTCAAACACAGAGAACATCTGTGTCAAACACAGAGAACCAAATACATCTCTGACGTTTTCAACCTTTGAAAGTTATTTCTAACATTTCCATCTTTCTGAAGATGAAGTCCACTTCACCTTGGGTTTGCCTTCACTGACTGAGTTTGTGTTGGAGTTAAAGAAGTGCACCAACTTTGCAAGAGCCTCTCAGGGCTCAGCACAGGCCTTTCCTAGCCTCAGTCCCTGATTCAATCCTTACCTACGCTGTTATAAAGATGAAGAGCAGTTAATACCCAATTGTTATCCAAATTAATAATTACTGAGGAATACCTCAACACTGTGACCTGCAGAACAAGCATGGGTGTTCCCAGCTGACAGCCACAGATACTCCAATGGCTCCGTTACAGCGACGTTTTGTCTCCACACGGAAGATGAGCTTCCAGAAGTAATTTAGGTCTCCCGGTCAAGCCATACAGCTACACAGGTCTGGTGTATCCTCCCCTGCGCTGCAGCTTGACCAGCTCTCACCGAGCAACACCACACAGAAGCCTCCCAGGACACTTTTTAGCTCATTCAAATGAAGCTCTGGGGACAAGAGGAAGGAGGAGGGAGGATCCTTGGCAAGGATCAGCTAGCTGGGCACAGAGTTCAGCTCTTTGCAGCACGCACCGTTTTACCAGCGTAGAGGGCGTGGGGTTTTTCCAGAACTGCTCCTGATTAAGATCTGACAGAGAAACAGGCTCCAGGCACCACTGCATTTTCAGACAAGTGAGGACATGACCCCAGAGGCACATATGCAAACCTCCCCAGAGGGAGGCTCTAAGACACTGACACCAGCCCACTGGGCTTCAATTATCTGGCTTCCCAATCCTACAGAAGGTTCAATGAAGCAATGGCAGCCCTGTAAGGTTTTCTTTAACACCAGAAACCTTCCTGGAACAGCTGTTCCCTACTCTTCTTCCCTGTCTGCCACCCTCAGTTTCCCAGGCACATACTCTGGCTTCACAGGTTCTCAGTGGTGCCAAACAGCTCTGTTCCAATCATCAATACACAATTTAAAGTTGTCAAAACCCTGAAGGTGCCTATCACATTACAGCATTCTGCCATAAAAAAACGTAATCCCGAATGAGTAAAGTCAGGTGATCTGGGGAAAAAAAGTATAATTTAAAAAAATAAATAATAAAACCAGTTGCTATAATGCCCTGATGGGAATGTAACTGGACAATTTCTGTCTAGCCCAGAAAGGGATGATGCAGCATGACTAAAAGAACGTACACATGCTGTTCAGTCGCTCTCCACTAATCCTGCCATGGATAAATATGGCCTTTACGTAAAGCTGAAAAATACTTTTAAAGCCACACAAAAATATCTACAAAAGATCTTATCATCAAAAACCCCAAAGGTGAAAATTGTCACCACATTCATTCCAAACTACAGCTCTAAATCCAGATTCATAGCTAGTTGATAGGCTAAATCTCGACAAAGAGGTATGAAAGCAATATGACTTTTTTGGTAAAGAATTATTCTGGGTAGCCAAAGAGAAGAGCTGCCAAAGGACCTGACAATAGCTGCACATGAAATTAAATACCACCAAACGCAAGGCCATGAACACTGGGGAAGGAAAAAGCACCAACAACTACACCTGTACTGCCACAGGCCCTACCATTAACTGCTATCGCTCTGGTAAGCGATCCTGAAGTCACAGGGGGGGTGTTCAGGATGTCAGCCAACTCAAACTAGTTAGAGTAGAACCAGAACAGGCACAGACAAAAGTAACATGATAATCAGGGAAAGGCTTTGTGTAAGGTGGCACCAAATAGAGGAAGACTCATTGCACTGGGTGGGAGTGCGACAGGGGGAGAAGGACAGCTAAGGCAGGGTATGAGAACGTTCTGTAAAATCACAGGTCACAGAGGTTATCACAGAGGAGCGATTCATCAGGGGTGCACCCACTGAAGGCATCAGGTACAGAACTCAACACAGGCAGAAAGAAGTGATCCTGGCTGCTGCCCTCAAGTGTGTCGTGGGAAATTGTAGAAGTTTAAACAGAAGCAAGTTGAAAACTGTATTAAACAAGTTCACAAAGGCCAGATCCATCAGCACCTACCGAAAGAGCGATGCAGATGTGACACCTGTTCAGAAGGCGTTGCAGCCACCGCGTGTTCAGGCGCAGAGACACGGCGTGTGGGCTGCCTTCCCGCGCCCTCGCTGTCAGAGCCAGCGTGTTTGCTACAATGCATCTTTAGGAACCAGCATTCTCCATCCAACTAAAAGCCCTCACAGTCCAGAGGGACACCTGCCTGAGCCGGACGTGCCAAGCAAAGAACTACCAGGACAGACAGGGAGAGTTAAGCAAAGCCCCACTTAAAATCTAGACACTCGAGTTATCATTTCAGAGGCACCACATCCAGCGCTCAGCCTCCAGAGACATGCTGCTGCACGAGTTGCCATCTGGGGCATACTTCAAATGTTTTCACAGGGTCAGCATAACAACTATGGGGTACTGTAATTAAAAGAAATAATAAATAGGCTTGCCCCATCTACTAAAACACTAAAATCAGTGATTTAGATCCTCTGGAAAAAACACAACCAAAACTACACCCAAGAAGAAACAATTTCTAGTATTTTTTCTTAGAATTTTAGTACTCCAAGAGCTGTAGCATTCAAGTTCAATGCAAGGAAGGTTACCTCAAAAGTAGGCTTTGAATATTCACATTTAGAAGCAGGAAGTTAATTCAACTTAGAATACCTTTCTTTTTTCAAGAAGGGTTTTCGGAAATACTCTTTAGTAAAATTCTAAATACATTCAACTTGCAATTATCCCAGAGGTCTGTGAGAGTGCTGAGGTGGCCTGAATAAGGCACAACAGATATTATGATTTCTTACATAAATTAGGCTGTATGTTCACCTTCAGAGAAACTTGAAGGTGGATTTCTATAAAAAGCAGGGACAAATTTAAACATGGCTGTGGAAAGGAGCTCCAGTGAGCAGCCTGTACTCTGCATGACACAACACTGACACAGCAGTGATGCTGGAGAAGGTCATTCCCAGTTAAACTGCCACCCAGGGAATCCACACAAGGACATCTGAAAGCTTACTGTAAAAGTCTAAAAGCTCTCCAAATCAGTAAAAAGGAATTAGGACAAAATAATAAAATTTTGGGATATAAAATGATTGACTTATTTGATCTAGGAAGAGTGTTCGAATATTTATGGATATTTCAGACCTGCAATTAACTGCAAACCAACAGCAAAATGCAACTTCTCTCTCCTTTCATTTAGGTCTTGAGACAAAGACCTGCTGAGGAGAAAAGTTTTAACAGTATCCAATCCTAGGTGTCAATGAGATTTGCTATCTCCAGAGTTGCTCTGTTCAACAATTAAGAGTATGCTTTGAGTGAAAAAGCTGGCATTTCTTTGTCAAAAAATCAGGTACAATATATAATCTCCTCTCAGCAGACACGTTATTAAATAGCACAGTGATTTTTAATTTGTAGTCATTACTTTAAACATATATATATATATTCAAGATGGGTTTACCAGCTTTTTAACATTATGTGGATGACCCAGCCATCAAACTATGTTCCCTGTAACTACATTTGGGCATAGGACATAGGTAAAAAAGTCGAATGTGCTAAGATATGGGATGGCCACTGAACTTTTCTCAAGACAACTGCGTTGTGTTGATTAGATACTGTGAGCTGCCCACCTTGGCCAGACGCACGGAAAAAGACATTGCTACTGATTTCCCACATCCTGAAACACGATGCTACTGATTTGGGAACACTTGCTTTTTAATACTTTAGTTCACTGAAAGAGTCAAAGGTTTGTTTCCTACCTGTAATGTACGTGGGTAACCGTCGGTTGCCGGTAGCCAAGAATCCAAGTTTGGATGTCTATGGGTTCGCCTTTGGAATACGCAATAGTCGTATCGATCACCCACTGGAGGCCCTTTGATTTGCTCTCTAGGAACAAAAAGAAATAGGGTATTAAAAGTAACCAGAAAGTGGTTATGTGATATTCTTATTTTTAAGGCACTTATATGATATTCTATTTTTAATCTACTTCATGAGGTACGGGGTACTAACAAAACAAGGCAGCCAAAGGTCACATCCAGATTTCAGTACAGAGCACAGAAATGCTCTTAAAAACTTCAGCTAGATCAAGATTTTGCTTTCCCTGTTATTTTTGTTGTTCTGACATATTGTAGCACATAGAATAAACAACTTCACCCACGGGGTATGAGCACAGTCACAAAAGATGCTGGCCAAAACGTTAGGTGCTTCCCCATTTGCTAAAAGGAGAACTTGAAAGATAAAAATCCAGCTTCCTTGGTTTGCACTTTAAGCACATTTCCAACAGGGCCTTCGTAAGAGCTTGCAGTGGCAGCTCACCGATGAAGCAATAGCCTCAAAGGTTCTTAAAAATCTGAGTTATGAGATAATGAGGAAACCCAGTACTTTGTGCATTAAGGACAAGAAAGCAACAAATGGAAGAGCTTTCCCAAAGGAGAGGAGATTGCATCCACAAGGTCCCAGAAAAAACTGGTATCAGTACTCACTCACATGCTACTCATTGTATTTAGAAAATGAAAAAGGATCAAAGGAGATGAAAATACTGGCTATGAAGACTATTCAGGAGAGTCAAATTTAAATCTGAACATAGATTACTACCAGCAACAGTCAAGGTCAGGTATCAACCTAGCCATGACCTCTCTCTGGCATGTCTTGAATTCCCAGGTTTGCAAAAGAGGGAGTGTGGCCTATCTGGAAAGCAAACCAGGAAGGAGGGGCAGGCTGCCAAGCCGGCACTTTGTGAGTTTGGCTTGTCAATTTTACAGCTGCTCTGTGGGAACTGGAGCTGCCCCGTATCTGAGGTCAGGTTATGATCAGGCTAGTATAGTAATATACTTAATTAATGTTTAACACACTAGTATAGTAATATGCTTACATCATACCCAGCAATATCTTAAAGCATTTAAAGAGCTGACTAGTAAAACCAGCCACCTGTTGGCAGAAGCATGCAAAAGGTGTTACGTCTTAAGTACAAAGTACAGGACTCTTCAAGCCTGCAGCTGAGAGTGCTACTGAAGAAGTGTGACAGAGGTTCACAAAGCCACCATTGGCACCAACATGCAGAGGGACCAGCGTTTCACCACCTTTCTAGTACAAGAACAGGCATATCCAAAATGAAGCCCAGGGGAAAAGTTTTCAAAGCAAACAGAGAAATAATTCTTCATGCAGTGCAGAGGGGCAGAAAACTGTGGGAAACCCCCCTGCCAAAGGACATCAAGCACCACAAGAGTTGGGTTCAGGAGGAAACTGGACAAGTACACAGCAGAGATCTGTTGGAGGGTTAGCTAAACAAGCAGAACCCCCCATTCGGCTTGGGAAACCCATCGCACTGGAAACAGAAGCTGGGAGAGTTTGTTGGGGATGCTTACTGTGTTGAACAAGTTCCTCAACATCCACTTGGAATCACACAAGATGCCAGGCTAGACAGATGTTGGGTCTTGCCCAGAGTTTCAACTCAAGTTTTGCAGCAGGGCTACCTCACACACGAAGAAATCTGAGAGAGACAGTCTGAGGCACGCTAAAAGCCACAGTTGTTAACGCCAGCTAGAACATTCACACGAGGACTGACTCACAAGTTTCTACCTGCATTTAATTTCATTTGCATTTAACTTAATTAAGTATGAGAAGACAATTGCCACAACACTATCGTACACATCTATCAATTATTTTAATAAGCAGCTAGTACTTTCACGGTGTCTACTCAACACTGGAGTCGTACTGCTTTGTCACAACCACACAGACACTACCTGCAGTAAGGCCAGACAGCATTTCCTAACATTCAGGTTAGGAGTTATTAGTAGCATGCAACGTGCCATTCCAAAATTTGACCAAGTGCAAGCTACACAGGTCAAGCTGAGACACCCAGTGTCACCTTCTGGAAATAGAGTATTTTAAAGCCTTGACAGACACGTGAAATGAGAACATGAGGTCCATTAGAGGCTCCTCCAGCCTTGCCAGCATCATGACAGAGTGCTTGTCAAGTCTCTCGTAAGAAAAGCAGTAAGTACAGAGCCCTTCATTTTAAAAGAAGCAATGTATTAGAGAAAAGCCAATACGAAATTAATAGCAAATCCACAGAAGTATTCATTTAGAGATGGATGGCAGAACAAAGCCATTCAATTTATTATTTTCCCAGATGTAAAGTATGAATGGATAAAGACAAGTAAGTTGTCTGAATAAGCAACAAAGATCATTAATTGCAATTACAAAGCACCAGATGAATATGGGCACATTACCTTATTTACAGTAAAATGTTTTAAAATAATTTATTAAATATTTAGCTAGTATTTCAAACTGTTATTTCAGTGCATAATGCTTCAAACTTCATTACAGGAAGACTCCTGCAGCCCTTTTCTGTGCTGATTTCCTACCTTATGCTTTTGCAGAGCAGAGCTGCTGCACCGGTTCCTCAGACCGGCTTCAAACTCACCTCCAGCTCCTTCCAGGACAAGGTGGGCAGGGGGAAAACCTGCCTCACAGTCCACCAGCAACCCCAGGTTGGAGAGAAAAAACTAAATCCTGAAGGCAACATCAGCCTCCACAGACCCTCCTTTAGAGCAAGTGGGTCTTAGCTCAGCTACCTCCATATGCAATTACTAAGATGTGCTATCAAATCAAAGTCACAGGCATATGCCTGCATCCTCTAGTTTAAAATAAGCCTTACATAATCATTGAAGATCTCACACTGCCAAAAAAACCTAAGTCACCAAGGATTTCAGAAAATTAATTTGGCAATAAATTTTGCTGTCCTTATGGAGGGGTTTCTACTGTGTTGTGCCCTACTCACCAGCATATTTAAATATCTTGAAACTGAAAGAGAAACAGACAGCTACACTCAGTATCCCTGAGAATGGTAATGGCTTTCCAGCCTAAGCCAACCTTCCAACAAGAATAAATCCTATTATTTTTTAAATGGGGTGCACTAACAGGAGCTTGGAACTGAAAGACTGCTCTATTAGTTATACTACGGTGTGAGCCTCAGGACTGGCCCTTGCAGCTGAAGAAAAGGGAGCTGCAAATACCTGTTCAAGAACTCCCCTCACCAAGTTTAGCTTAGTCAACACAGCCACAGCTGTTTCTGACAGCCAAACCCTTTTGGACTTTCTACCTAAAGTTCATTAAAAGACATCCTCATCCTTCATTTCTAGTCCCTGCTGAAAGATTGAGCAGCCTGGCTGCCAGTGACTTCAGCAGGAGAAATTGCTTCAGAAGCCAAACTTAAGCCTATATCTCTGAGGACTCTTTTCTTCTGTGGTGTCACTGCCTGCCACTTTCAGCACAGGTGGAAGATTTGGATTTCTCAAGTTGCCTCAAAATGTCAGCAGTCTGATTCTTTTAAAACTGTTTATATATATATATATCTATCTATCTATCTATCTTCAAAACAGCCGGCAGCCTACACTGTAGTGATAAGGTACCTTGGTATGAATGGTACAGTCTTGCCTTGTTCCAACCACATATAACAGCCTAGACAAAACCAAACAAATCCCAACAAGCCCCAGTCTCCTAGCTTGTTTGCTTTGTTTTTTTTCAGCATTGTCAAGATATTCAGTGCTTTGCCATCTTCTATGGTCCTCTCACAGCGGCTGCTTGACTGTCTACAATCACAAGTTTAGCGGGGTTCAGAGCTTCTCTTCATCCTCTCTGTGCTCCCTGGGGTTAGTCTCAATTAATGCTAAAAGCCAGATTTTACTATGCACAAGGCTCTTCAAACCTGCCAGCAGACTGTCACTGCTCACCACTGAGAAAAAGAGCACGTTACAGAGATAGGTTTCAGCAGGAAACCTCACCTCCAGCCGAGCTCTGGATGGTGTGACACTGCCAGATTGTATCCAGCATGGAAGAGAATGCACAGGACAGTCATAAACCTGAGGATGAAAATATTTACTCGTGTCCACTAGTATTCAGATGTAGTTTCCTGAACACTTACATCACTCTCAATGCAGCCAAAAGAGGCTGTTGCCTCCCACTGCATACCAATGAGTTCTTGTAACTTGCTGCTTGTCCTCTACTCATCCATGTGATCAACTGGACTACTGACCTTAAAATTAATTCTTTTCCCACAGATGAGCTCTGAGATTAAACATCTCACTTGTTATCCCAAGATCTGTAACAAGTCACCTGGAACAAAACAAGAAGCCCCTTTTCCAGGATGTTATTCAAGTAACGTTCCATATATAATAGTGAATTTAAAAGTTTGATTAAAAAAAAATCAATTACAGAGTCCAGTGTGCAACTCTGCAGATGAGAAATTAAATCTCTCTGAGAAAAATCACCAGAACCAAATGTACTGTGCTGCACTTGAAGACGGGAAGAAAATTTCAATATGGTTCTAACCAAGCTCATAGCAACCTTGTATGAGACAAAAAAACCCACTGCATGGTAAAATAAAGCAGAATTTAAAACCCCAACAACCCAAACTTACTAGAGCAAGGCTGATCGCTCCAGAATGTATATGCTCTGGAATGCATACGTTCCGTGACAAATTGCACCCAACCCCCCTTTGAATTGCCCCCTATTTAACACTTAGAATGTTCTGCTACTTCTGTAACTCATAAGAGGAGAAATTCTTGTTACCTGAAGAAACAGTGTGCTTGCAACTACAGAGACACCTGAACTAATTTACTTCATCTTTCCACAGAGATACCAGTTTACTACTGTCTGTACTTTCTAACTTCAAAAGCACTCAAGCCATCAAGTGATAGTACAACCCTTCCTATGTGTTTTTCAATCCTTCTATTTATTAAGAAATAAATTTACAACATTTCATTCAAATTAAACAAGTGTTTCAAAAGACTGCAAAAGCGACAACTGTTAAGTAATTTAATTTAGTATTTACCAGCATTAAGTTAATTTGAGACTATGACAAAAGGCTTGGAAAATTCTTAGGAGGAAGAAAAAAAGAAATAAGGTTCAGCAAAGCCAAGTGTAGGGTTCTGCACCTGGCTTGGAACAATCCCCATTATCCATCCAGGTTAGGAGATGATGTGCTTGAAAGCAGCCCTGAGGCAAAGGACGTGGAAGTACTTGTGGATGAGAAGCTGGACATGAGCCACCAATGTGCATCTGCAGCCCAGAAGGCCAACTGCACCCTGGGCTGCATCAAAAGAAGTGTGGCCAGCAGATTGAGAGAGGTGATTCTACTCCTCTACTCTGCTCAGGTGAGACCTCACCTGGAGTACTGTGTCCAGCTTTGGGCCCCTCAACAAAAGAAGGACATGGACCTGTTGGAGAGCATCCAGAGGAGGGTAACAAAAATGATCAAAGGGCTGGTGCACCTCTCCTATGAAGACAGGCTGAGAGAGTTGGGCTTGTTCAGCCTGGAGAAGAGAAGGCTCTGGGGGGACCTTCCAGTGCCTGAAAGGTGCCTATAAGAAAGCTGGGGAAGCACTGTTCATGAGGGCATCTAGCAATAGGACAAGTAAAGATGTCCCTGCTTGCTGCAGGGGGGGTTGGACTGGATGACCTATAAAGGTCCCTTCCAAACTAACACACTCCATGAAAACAGAGGCTGCTAGCCTTGGAAAAGCAACTGGTAAAGAACTGGTCAGTTTAAGTACAAGAATAATCAAATAATATTGATCGTCTTGCTCAGGAACATTTGTTGCTCCTGTCACTTTACAGAGGAACAATCAGATAATAAACTGTGGGAGATTAATAACTAGTACAAAAATAAATTGAAAAGGGAATTGAATGTTAAGAATACTGAAACCATAATTAAGGCTAATGAAATTTTTTGGAGGCTACTGAACTTTGCATGTGGGTGATGTACAACTGTACACAGCCTGGTTTATACCAAATTAGGGTGCAGCGTAGTGGCATATTAAGAATGATCCACCTTGTAGCATAGTGGCTTTTGTTGTCTTTTCTTCTTTTACCCAGTATTAGACACCATTCCAGCTCTGGGGTCCTCCAGTACAAGCCAGACATGGAGCTGTTGAAACGAGTCCAAAGAAGGGCCACAAAGACGATCAGAGGGCTGGAACACCTCTCCTATGTCCCTGCCCATGGCAGGGGCGGTGTGCGTGTGTGGGGGGTGTGTGGAATGAGGTGATCTTTGAGGTTCCTTCCAACCCAACCCATTCTATGATTCTGAGACAATGCCTTTATTTTAATACCCAGTTAGGTCAAATACTGTCAAATGCTCATTTCTGCAGACTCTGAATCCTACTACTTGGAGGAACACAGAGGCAGGTTTGATGTTCAACTAAGTTAACAGCAATCTAAGAGTATGAAAACATAAAACTGATACTTGACCAGTGCTTTTGGTCCCCATCCAGAACTAGGACAACTGTTAATGTATTTGGGGAACTTCTTTCCTTTCGTACCTTTTTGCCTTTGAGATGAAAAGGAATTAAACAGGAACAGGCCAAACTTTCCTCCTCAAGAAACCCCAAACTTTTAAAAAGGACTGGGGTATTCTGTTTCTCTCTTTTAAACATAAAATCTTCTAAGACAAACAACGGCTTCCTTCAGCCTTTCTTTCCTGAATGTAGCCTGAAGGGAAATACTCCAATGCATTCTACAGCTTGAATTTCAGTTCATTTACAAACTTCTCTCCACTCCTGCAAGAATATCATCTCCATTCATTGCCTATGTTGACAAGATTAACCTCAAAACTAAAAGTCTGGAAGCAATTGCTACACAAGAGTTCTTGCTAACCCTGAAATTTAAGCTTCATGCAGAAAAAAAACCCAGTCATGTGAACATGTGGCTTCATTAGTATGGATCTTTGGTTCAAACTGCTAAATGATTACAATAATTTGGCTATGGAAATGCCAGCACCACCCATCAGTACGAAACCACCACAAACCTCCAATCCATTGTTTCTATAATAAGAAACAGAAATCTGCAATTAGGTTAAGTACGATCTAATGCTGCTCTTGAACATGCCAAGAAGTTAATTTTAAAAACCAAGAGACTAAAATAACCAAGTCCTGTAACTACAGGCATTATTTACACCCCAGCCATAGCCTTCCCTACAGCCCAGGTGTCCCAGAACAACAATGCTGTAGGAATATTCTTATTCCCTCATAACTCTTCTAACACAAGACGGTCAAAACAATCCTTCACACCTAGTCACCAGTGACAGTTAACTCCAGCAGCAAGGGGGATAGCTGTCAAAAATCTGTAAAGAATGGAACGTGAACTCAACAGAAAACAGTATATAGTACAGATACGATATATGAGTATAGCATACAGTACTGCATGCAAATAAACCTTTAAAGCTAGGAATAAACACGTGAACATGGTTTGAATGTTCCAGAAATACATTTACCATAGTTCCGTTCTACCATAAAGCAATGCAAACCACCACTCTTGTTGAAAGGAGCAGGCCACCTTCATGCTCGCTATGGGTATTTATTCCACTATTTGCTTTACCATCATGTGTGCCAAGCCTAGCAGTCATGCAGCCACACCACTGACTACGTCAAACTAAAATTAAGGTCATTTTGATGCTGAGACACAAAAGGTCGGTGCAACTAAAAATAAGTATGAAAGTGTTTATATAAATACAATGGTCCATTATGGATGTATTTGTCATCTGAAGAGACCAATTATCCTTGTTTCAGCTGCGATAGACTTAGCTTTCTTCCTGGTACTTGATGTAGTGCTGTATTTTTGATTTAGTGTCAGAATAATGTTAATAACACACTGATATTTTATGTGTTGCAAAGTAGTGTTTCCACTAAGTCAGGGACTTTAAAGTTTCTCACACCCTGACAGTGAGAAAGGTGTGGGTGCACAAGAACCTGGGAGGGGACACAGCCAGAACAGCTGACCCAAACTAGCCCAAGGGACACTCCATACCATATGATGTCGTGCTCAGCATATAAACCAGGGGGAGCTGGCTGGGTGGGGGCAATCACTCAGGGGTTGCCTGGACATCAGTTGGCAGGTGGTGAGCAATGTTTTTTCATTGGCATCACTTGCTTTTAGGTTTTATTTCTTTTTCTTTTTGTTATTTTTCTTTAGCATTTTTCTTATGATTATTCTTCATTATGTTTTATTTCAATTATTGAACTGTCCTTATCTCAACCCACAAATTTTCCCACTTTCACCCTTTCAACTCTCTCCCCCATCCCATCGTGGCTGGGGAAAGGTGGTGCTTAGCTGCCAGCTGGGGTTCAACCACACCACCAACTCAACACAATGCTTTGCTTAACTCAAATCCTGGACATCAGCTTTCCATCCACAAGCCTGGTCTTTACCTTTTATGGCAGCATCTCTACCTGCAGGGTTTCCATTTTCCTGCGGTGCTACAAGCGTTTTGAGGATGACTTGTGTTGCCCCGAGTCTCGGCAGGGTGACGTGTTTAAGAAATGGCAAATTGTTTTTCTTGGCAAATGCCTGACTGGTTTCTCTCCTTTTCCTAAGGAAGCCACCCTCTGGAAATAAAACAATCCATTTCCGATTGCGACTCCTGTAATATTTTTCTAGATGCTCCTTGAGTAACACAAGCTGCTGGTCACGGTGCGCTCTTCCCTGAAAGGATAAAAACAACATTACCTAAATAAGATTCATATTTAAAAAGAGACAATGTTAGATAGATAATTATTACATTTCTGAGATTCATCTCTTCTCAGAGATACAAATAAGCCCATAAGACAACACATAGGACCTTCTGGTCACCAAGTTAATGCCAGGCTACAGAAAGGCTGGAAGGAAAAAAGCGCACCCCTGAAATTGAGGATGAAGCTCCCAATTTCATGACTTCTTCACAAGATTGTAACTGGGAGCTTCCCATAACAGGAGGATGTATTTACAGAATTCCCTAGGTGATACTGTGTCCCAAGTTGAATTTGCTAATTTGAATACTGCAAACACAGTCTAGGGGTCAAGCTGGGATTTTGAGGTCTACATGTCAGCAGTGATTTCTGCAAGCCAAACAGTATCTTTGCTTACCCTACGTGCTACACACCTCTCGCCCCACCCTCACCTCGTATAAGAACGCAGAGGTACCAGAGACAGACTTTGAGACCAGGCCTGTGTTATCACCACAGCAAAACCACAGATTCACTCAAGTCTGCACTGCTGGAACGACTCATTTCCCCCCCCCCCACCTTTGATGTATTAATATGTCCTCAATTAGCACAGCAAAATCTTTGGTATCTTCAATAACGATCTTTTCTCTTCCATCTCTGCACCCAGCAAGAGCAAGCTACCCAAATTTTCATAGGAATGGATTTACATCAATTAGCATTTTTGAGTGCTCCAAAATAACTTCATTAAATCACTTAAAAGACCCAGCAGTCCAAAAGTGAAGCTCTCCTCAGCAGAGGTGACTTCAGTCCTCTGAAAATCAACAAAACTGCCACAAAGCTTGTCTTTAGAAACCTTCCTTTTACTACCTAATTTTGCCTGAGGTTTTCTAACCACGCTTCTAGTTTTAGTGAGAAATTTCACTTTAACTGTATATAGCTGTGATTAAATATTCCTTTATTTCATTCTGACTAAATTAGTTTCTCCTTCTCTGTAAATTGAAAATTCATTGATCTTCTCTGGCTGCCCATACATTTTAAGTCCAGACAAATAAAAATAAGGAGAGGAAAGAAATGTGTATGCTGGATGTTGCAGTTGACATAAATGGCAGCAGGTTCATGCTTATTTTTATACTTTTAAGTTTCTACTTTGAGAGTGCAGTTTCATCACCAGCTACCAAACAACAACAGAAAACCAAACTGTAAGAAATAACCTGAGGTTTTCACTCCTTAAAATTTGAGATGCTGAGCAGAACACATTCTTTCCTGATACTCAAATAATAATTAACCTTCAAGTATCAATTAATTACTATTTATGCATGTCCATCACTACTCTGAACTGGTCTACCGTGTCACCATCAAAAGGGGTGGTCCTGCCTTTCCTTATCTTTGACAGAACAGTGACCTAACCAGACCTACTACACAGCTTAAAGGTCACTAAGGAAAGAAGAGAGGGTCTAACAACAGGCAGTCAGAAGCAGAGAGACAAAAAGGACTGCCCATGTACTTTCCTTGTACACCTCTCATAAAAGCTCCCATTATGATTGGGTTCTGTGAACATTCATGTCTAGGCACATCATAAAATAAGCTCAGGAAAAAAGCAGTTTCAGAAAAAAAATCTCTACCCAAACACACACATCAGAGCTTGGTTATTTCAGCCTGCAAAACACCGAGGAGGTGATGAGTAAGTCCCACAACACCACAATGTTACAAATGTAAGACTAAATCAAAGCACTGTGACATGTTCCTATTTACCTGTCTTATAAAGAAGTCTCCGTGGATCAGAGACACGATGCCAAAGTTTGTGTATTTAAAGATATGATCCATCAGCCACATCATCTGACGGACAACCTGCGAAGTTGGGAAAAAACAGTAAGTTTAGTAAGTATCAAGTGCAGAGAATTATTTATATACTGGCATTCTTGTCACCCCAACAACAATAAAACTAGCAAATATATGGTATAAAGTCCTTTACGCCCCAGAGCATAAAGCAGCATGGGTGCTACATTTCTCCCTTAAGAGAAGGATTAAATAGCTGCCCTTTTGTGTATACACACACACACACAAATACAAGGTTCTACACTATTAGCCATATGCTAGAATAATTTCTGCTGTCTTTGCACACCAGTAGTGTAATGCTTCTTGTTGACATACCACCACAACCTTAAGCCTGTTGCAAACTAAAACCATTGTCAGTCTTTGTTAAGGTAGACAAAACAATCTGAGATCTCCAACTGATTTATGCCTACCACACAAATAGGTTTCCCTGTATTTTTTTGCACTCAGCCATTTTGAGGATGAGATTGTGTGGTTCTCATGTTTCTGATGTGCACATGCTCCATACATGCTCACTCTTATCTTTCAACAGTAACATTCACCTAGACCTATGTAGAGCCCACATGCCATTACTGATTTCTCTCATGGTAGAGCAGCCACATCCATCCCTGAGAATTTCATTAAGTCATGCTCCTTGTCCCAGCCAACAGGCACAGCAGGAAGGCAAAAAACAGAGGTTGAGCTATTAGATTCACTTTGACATCACTTCTTACAGGACAGTGAAGGCAGATGATATACCTGTTCAGCCCCTTGAAATTTAAAATAGAGTAATTACTCCAGAAGTAGTAAAGAACAGAAGGGAAAAGCTTCCTCTCTCACAAGGTCTTTACCCTCTACAGCTCCTATGTGTACGTTTTAAGATAATGGTAGAACAGTATCTCTTACACACTCTCAATCACCCATCAGGCCAGCTGCCTTTACTCTTCCCGATGTTATATGCACATCCAAGACTGACTGAAGTTCAGTAAAACTTCAAGTCATATGACAAAGTCACTCTTCCATTTATCACAATCAAAAAAAGCACATGGAGAATCGTGGTATTTCTCTGATAGTCAGGCACCTTCTGCTTGGCATCTTTCAGTTGTCTGAGATAAATAATTTGGGCCAGGACAGAAATAGAGCTAAGAAAAAAAGATTTCCTCTAGAAAACCCAATACAGTGTTCATGTATTAGCTGATTACATCTCCTGCTAAAGTATACTCTGCCCTTCCCTCCAAACACCAGAAGCTCACACAGTAACTGCAATACTCTGAATCCACATCCATGCCTCCAACAGTACTGCTAACAAAACAGTTGACACAGTGGAGGATGGTGGCTTTTACCTGCTTTCACAACCTCACATGTCTAAGTGGAGTTTGAAGAAAGAAGCAGATCATGTTTCGTGCAAGAATTCTGTTTGGTAAAAGCAGCTTGGTAATTTGCAATCTGTATCTAGAATTGCATGTATCAGTCTTCCTTCCAAAAGAAATCTAATTGTCTCTTGGAGTGTTCTGATTGCTTATTCTCTGTCTTGACCACAGAAGCTATAAATGAATCCTGAGTTATATATCTGGAGAAAGGTTACTGTCACATACCCTGTTTGGTTTTTTTCTACTTAAACAAGAGCAACTGGATGCTCAGCAAAGAAGTTCTTACACACTCGGAAGTACATGCCTGCCAAAGAACGCTTGAGATCCTTTACTGCCTCAGACATGGAGCTGATCTCCCAACTACATCTCAGCATCACATTTAGAAGCTAGCTACCCTTGCCTAAGAATGCATACATCAATATGACCTCAACTTTTGAGGGGGTTTTCTTTCATTCTAGGAAACTTTTTATTTTAAGATATTCAATAACACAAGAGCACCAGTTTCTGGACCCTCTGGCATCACTGGAAGTGAAAAAGGAAACCATGTCTGAAAAGGACATGTCTCAAAAGGTTTTACTTTGGAAACAAGCACCCATTTCTTCTCTGTGACATGATATTATCCTTTCCTGTCTGCCAGACATCCATGGGAACAAAGACACACTATGTATTTGTGAGTGAAAAAAGAAAAATTAGATCCAAGATATAACTCCCCACTTGAGACTAAGGGTGAAATGGTTTATCATACAACTCTCCCTGGGCCTGTGTTAAATAAGACATAATCTTAAAACAAAAATTCTTCTCTGCAGAGACTCACGTTATTTCCATTTCAGTAAATTACAAAGCCTTAGGGAGGGGAAGAGAAAGAAAGAGCAAAAGAAAAGGTGTGCCCTAAGGACAAGAGTTGTAAAAAAGCATCACTGTGGGGTGTTACTGCTCTTCGAGGCACTGCAATGCCCTAAGTTCATGGCTGCACACCAGCCCAAAGATGACACATTCATGTAGGGAGCCATAGATATCCTTTGACAAAGCCACCACCAAAATTTCACTGATGATTTAGCCTGCAGCAGTACCCATATGACTGTCACTATTCATCTACTACTATAGCATTTTGACAAACCCTGTTTCATTCTAACAAGTAGAAGCTAACCTAACAATCTATATTACTGGGGGAGCTAAGCAAGCTTAATAATTTGCTTTCCTGAAAAGCTTTGTGTCTTTTGAAGAGTCAACATTGGTCCCTGGATGTTCTATGGCAATCCTGGAGGAGCAATGCGTGCTCATCAGTGCCAGTGCTTCTTTCCTCCCATATCATTTTACTATTCTGTACCAGCTGGGCATCTAGATGACAGTAGATTTATCATTGCTCTTTGGAGTCTGAAGTCCATCTCACCAAGTTTTAGGTGACATAGGGTTCAAACTGTCACCCTTGGACTTCCTAAGTCTTTTTGAGAAGAATCAGTTTCAACTTGTATGTCACTCTAAGATAAAACACACAGACAGATCTCTGCAAGTGGATTACAAGAGGCAAAGTCTGAATTGCAAACTGTGATCACAAACGTGCCTGTAAGCCTAGGCAGCAGCAAGAAGTACAAAGAGGAAATGTGTATATTTTTATGCATGAATTAATGAATTATCATTATGAATATACACACTGTAACACACAAAATCAAAAAGGAGAAGTTTCAAGGACAGAACATAATCAAAAGGCAAACTAGACTAATGGATATTCATCCTGTCCTGTTACCAAGGGCAGAGTTAGAGGACACTGCAAGATATGGGTGGTGGCTCTTCCATTTAGTATCCTCAGCAAAACAGCACTTATCAGATAAGTCTCCTATCACTTGCATTTCAATTAAGTTTAAAAGCAAAGACATTAAGAAGTGCTTTGAGCACAGACTCCTATTTGTTTATGGATCAAAAGAATTTCTGAATGTTGTTTCAAGTCCTTTTTAATTCATTCTTCCTGTTTAAATAAGTTCAGAATGTAGAAAAAGCTTTTACCAATTTTATTAAAACAACGTAGGTGCTTCTGATTCAGAGGCCCACTTTCATTTCACTCTACATAGATTTTGTAACAAAACAGCCTGAACAGACTGACTTTCATCTTTCAAGCAACTCTACCTTCACAATGAAACCAGCAAACATATCTTGAAAACTGCACTCAAACAGCTGGAAGCTCTACTTTTCTGTCTCTGCTGTACCCTCCCTGGCACTGCTTTTGCTCTGCATCAGTAAGAACAGCCACGTTTATAATTTCTAAAAACAATCACAAAGCAGCAATAGCAGCATGTTAACCTACCTCTCTTTGTTAAAGACATCAGCATTAAAGGGTGAGACCTCAACTAACTTCTTATGCTTGTTTTAATTTCACAAACAGATTGGAACAATTTATTCAACTATGTAAGAAGTGATTATGTCATTTCTGATTCAGCTGCAAACGTGCTCTCTGTGGCTTGTCTGATGGGAACACATATTAGTCCTTCCATTAAAATCACTTTTAGCGAAGTTCCACTTCCCTAACAAGAGGCGACGCTTTCCTTGCTCACTTAAGTGAATCAAAGACAAGAAACATTAACACATGCATTTTTGCTTACTGCTTAGTAAAATTAAATTTGCTGAAAACAGAGAGACTACACTATCATTCATATATAGGGATACAGAATACTAGAAAAAAGCCACCATCACAGTTCCTGACACGGCCCTTAGGCAACGCTGTCCAGTTGCAAGAACGTTTCTGTATTTGACCTCACTACACAGAAATAAATAGAACTTAAGAAGTCAGATGCATTCAATACAAACTTTTTTTTAAATAAAGCAGCATTAAACTCTAAAGCCTTGCACATTACACCAGGTTTTAGTTTGCACTGGCTGGCAAAAGCAAGCAAAAGAAATTTTGGACTGCCACAGGAGTAGTAAGATCTTCCTAGTTCTGCCACTGCACCATCACTGCAGACATGCTGCCTACTGTACACCGATTTCTTTTGGACAGGTGGGTTTGGAGTTTTTGTCCTCCAGTGGTATCACAGTCAAAGTCAAGACAATTTTCTTCTGCTCAGAAATATGAAGCATGCTATTTAAAAACACCTGATCCAGCAAGTCCTATCAAGGATAAACTATCCTGATCTTTCTCATTATTTTTAGCCACTCGTACTACTCGTGCTGTATTTTAAACATGTGTTAAAGAAATAAAGAAAGTACAAGCTTCATGAGCTGAAAACATTAAAGCCATGCTAGCCTCTGGATGTGCATATTCCAATACCAGTGACTGCAATTATTTAAAGGAAAAAATACTGATTTTAAGGATGCTTTGGGTTTCTTTAAACCTGCAATCCTGACAGTTTCCCTAATGAAGATTATTTGCCACGTACATGCCTTTCTCTGCGGTTTCCCTCATTTCTCCATTTTTAACATCTTCTACATTAACTGAACCTTACTCCGTCTCAACTATAACTTTTTAGCTATACAGTCAAACCAGATAAATATGGCTTAGTTTTATATATACACTACTATACATACATGAGTCAATGATGCTCTATGATATTTCAAACACCTGGGACATCAATAACCATGATTACATGCAATACACATCCACAGGACTATACCCTCACAGTTGTATCTTTACCACAACAATGTCCTATGTGCAATTTTGGTGAAGGGAATTAAAGAATGTTTATTCTGGCATTCTACTCAGTGGGGAACAGCACAGAATACCACATATACCTAATTTCCTCAATTCCAAAGGAAATTAAAGCAATTAAAAGTACTTCTGAAACAGAGTCTTCTTTAAGCTGCAGTAGACAAAGAATTAAGTCTCTGCTCAATCTTGAATAGGTTTTTCATATTTTCTTCCTTGAGTTTGTTACGAGTAAGGTCTGGGAGAATTTCTACAACGTTAAATCACTGGTAGACATACAGTGTATACAGAATCTATATTAATATATACTAAGAAAAACAATGCCAGTTACAAGTTGTACAGATGCAACAAAGCAATTATTGTTTCCCTTATTTCTTCACTGTATGGTCGTAAGAAAGACGAGACCCCTAAGACAGACACAGACGATGTACTGTTCTGTACATCTCCCACCCTTTGCATCCTAATCATCCACACCCCCTCCTCATGATCTGCACTTAAATTAATTTCCTGTTTAGACCCCATACTCTAGTTTCCAGCACTACACCCCCTGGAAGTGAATTTTCTAAGCAGCAATGCATGAAACAATTGATAGCAGCTGCACTTCTCACCAAGAAACGCGTAAGAATTTGTGGAATAAGAGCTCAAGTAATTTTGACCTTAGCTAGCTGGTTTAGCTTGGACATGCACTCCTAGGGAAGTCACTTTCTGTTTCTGAGCTCCTACCAAAATCCTATACACAACTTGATAGTCTAACTTAGAGAAAAATTCCACACTGGAATAAAATTATAACCAAGCTAGACCTGTGTTGGTTTGAGCAAAGCTGGCATGAGATGAGAAGAAAAAGTCAAGTACACTATTATCTGCATGGAGGTAACTTCTCTCTATGTTGACCTAGACTGGACACACACTGACCCAGCTCGTATTTGACCTTCTTCAAAGACGATGCTTACGATCTAAAACCTGCTGCAAGCTACTGGCTGTCACACTAAACCAAATCTAAACAAAAAGCCTCCTATTCAGGGCCTTGTGGTTATTTGGTGGATTACTACATCGAAGTCAGCCATCAGCACCACACACAGCTGCAAGCACACCCAGCGTAATGGACTGCACACGCAGAAGCCATCCCACTCCCCCTTGCAGCCTACCATGCCTTTGTCCTGAAGGCACATCATCAGAGTGCAGACGTCGCCCGTTGCTTGATGGTTCACCAGCACCATGGCTTCATCTTCTGAGACTGCTTTAACATCATCACCCCATTCCA
Organism: Zapornia atra; assembly: GCA_013400835.1. Classification (NCBI taxonomy): domain Eukaryota; kingdom Metazoa; phylum Chordata; class Aves; order Gruiformes; family Rallidae; genus Zapornia; species Zapornia atra. The sequence continues at coordinate 139,994 of VZTU01018393.1, read as the reverse complement.
CTACTGTTAAAAAACCAAATAAAAAGGTAAATTTTACAGTGACCACATGGTAATTTCACAATCAGCAAAACAAAAGACCTGAAGACCCCCACACCCAGACACCTATAATAAAGAAACCTACATGCTACACATCAGTTGAAATTGGCACATAGCATAAGATAGGAATATCAGCAGGCCCATTTCTCCAAGCAGAGGGTATCCAGCCTAGTTTTAAATTGCATGCACAGAGTAAGAATGGAACAAAAACAGTCTACCAGAATATACATAGAGTTTGATCTTCTTGTGTCGTTACACCATTCCATATTTAAGGTCTCAAATTACATAAGCTTTTGACCAACTCAACTCTTTTTTTGGGACCAATTTCAAATTCAACTGTTTCACCGCATTAGATTTAAAAAAAGGATTTTTTTTTTTCCAAAAAAGCATTTTTGTTGGTTTGGTTTGTTAAACTTGGCAAGTTTATTTCATTTCTACACTTACTGTTATTAAACTACTCCTGGAAAAACAAAACCAAAAAAAAATCTGTAGCTGGATCATGATGTTTAAATGCTACTTTAAACAAACTCAGCAATTCAAATCTAAACCAAGTTGGTTACAGGCAAGAAAGTGGGTTCAGAAAATGCTGCTCAGATGACAGAAACTATTAGTCACTATTTGTAGACCAAATGGCAAGAATGATGTCAGAAGGGAGCTACAGCTGTTGACCATCCAACATTTACATTCAGTAGCAAAAGCATGCTGAGGTAACAAAAAGGGGTTAAAATTGCTAGTTCCATCATCATAAGAAAGAGAGGACTACCTCCCACAGAAGGATACAGGATGGAAAACTAGAAAGTCTGATGTAATTCAAAGACCAGAATAGACTTAATGCTGGTTTTGGGTAAAGAGACAAGCGAGTAGAGTCTGGCCCTCTTCAATAAAAGGGATGGGTACTGCAGCGTGGGGTAAAGGGAGAGGATAGGCAGGTAGAGTAGCTCTGTGAAGTCCAGAAGGAAGAGAAGGACATATTGCCCATGCATGTAGGAAATGGTTATTTTTCTGTCTCTGTTGGGTATCTTAAGCAGTCCTTAACTGGCTGTTATTTTCATTTCTGACACCAAAGGAAATATTTCACCTCTACTACTGAATCTTTACTACTGTTATTAACAGGTGTCCAAGGTGAACAACTCTCCTCACAGTACCATTAATTACTACTGTCTTTTAAGCAGTGGTTTAACTGATGCAAAAGCAATAGGCTACACACTGGAGACAAGATGCAATAATCCATGCATAGCTTCCCTGTCCTTGCATAAATCAAATTAACATCACACCTTTGAAAATTGTCACACTATTACTTTCTAGCAGCTACAAAATTAGTATTGAATTGAGATTTGAACACAAAGTAAAAAAAACACCAATCCAACAAACACCAAACTCAACTTGGTCACAAGTAGATGGAAATAGACAGATATGAAGGTGGGAAGAACTATTCATTCCACCACGTTCAACCTTCTTTCCTTCCCCCAAGCAAGCTAAGCACATATCCTTCCTTATTTTTCCCAACATGAACTTGGAAGATGCTGTTTATCTCTGGATTGAGAGCAGCCCTGAGGAGAAGGGCTGCAGCCCAGAAAACCAGCTGTATCCTGGGCTGCATCAAAACCAGCGTGACCAGCAGATCTAGAGACAATTCCACCCATCTACTCTGCTCTGGGGCCCGAGCACAAACAAGACTTGGAGCTGTTGGAGCGTGTCCAGGAGGGCCACGAAGACGATCAGAGGGCTGAGGCACCTCTCCTGTGAGGACAGGCTGAGACTTGGGCTTGTTCAACCTAATTACCACATACTAATACTTAAAGGGGTCCTACAGGAAAGCTGGAGAGGGACTCTTTATCAGGGAGTCCAGTGACAGGACAAGGGGGAGATTTAGATCAGACATTAGGAAGAAATTCTTCCCTGTGAGGGTGCTGAGGCCCTGGCACAGGCTGCCCAGAGAAGCTGTGGCTGCCCCTCCCTGGCAGTGTCCAAGGCCAGGCTGGATGGGGCTTTGGGCAGCCTGGAGTCGTGGAGGGTGGGCTCTGTTATCCCACTCCAAATGCAAGGGGAAAGAAAAAAAGGGTATTTAATTCTTAATTGATTTACTCAATTCATTTCAGCTATCAGTTGTCCAGGCTAATAGCTCAACTTCTGCAGCTCAGCTGACAGGTAGTAGGTTATTAAATCACAGTGATTCAGCTGGACATCCTCTAGTTTCTTTTCCCTCTGCCATTTCTCCTCCAGCAATCAGGCTGTCTCTTGTGCTTAGTAACGCTTGATGGTCAATTGATTGACCTGATTATCAAGGAGAAAAGAATCAGTTTGTGAGAGTCCTTCACAGGGCATTTCTCCACTGGAAACAGAACAGCAAACCACAAAAAAAGCCTGCAGAAAACCCACTACCATTACCACAATTTTTTTAAAGAAGAAAAAAAAAGAATTTTAAGTTCACAGTGTCCCTTTAAAGTCAGTGGGGCAATAAATGTCTGTCTTCAATTTTCTCACCACACTGAAATTTTCAAAAAGAACACCTCTTGCTTTAAGAAATACTTGTGCTATTACATTCCTCCACTGCAGTTGGAAACATTCAAATCAAAACCTCAGCTGCATGGCAGCAGAACCAGGAACACTACTCTGCTCCACTGTAACAGGACAAAAAAACCAGTTCAAAGACAAATATTTGTCACTCAGGGGCCTGAAAAGCAGCAAACATTCCTCCACAGCTTCCTCCTACTGCCAGGGCACATTTTAGAGGGATACCAGTTCTGTGCCTACCACCTCGCAACAGCTAGACTTCTGCAAATGCAGTTTAACAGTGAAATGACATCAAGGAAGAAAGGAGCAGGAAATCTGTTTAACCTGGTAATTTGAAATCACAGTACAATGGGTACCAAAAAAATCTGGTAATCCTGATTAGTAATAACATCTTTTACCCACAACACTGACGTACACGTGGTTCAGTTGTAAGAGATACTTGATTTGGTACTTAGTGGTGTAAGCACAAGGCTTCTGCAAGAAAGGATGAAAGGTTTATGTGATTGCATGTGCTGTAAGGCCAAGGTGTACACAAAGTCTCTAAAACATTGAGAAAATATTTCATATGGAAAGCTGCAAACTGAGCTTTTTACCAGCTAATCCTTACAAAGGCTTAAAAAAAGAAAATAAAAGCAATACAAGTTTTTTCCACATTTTTAACCGAAATATTGCACATCTAAATGCAGGTTCTCAGAACACTTGGTTACTTTGTAATCATGTACTTAACATAACTGTATGCATATAAGCAGTGCCATGAATAAACATTCAAGCACTTTATTTGCAGTATGTCATTAGGCTGGACAAATGACTACTCAGCTAACTAAAAATTCAGCACATTGATTTTATACCTTTGAATATACCTGGCAAGAATGGCAGTCCAGTATTTAGCACAATTGCCTTCCAATTAATATGAAGTATTTAATTTTGCATACTGCATTTCAAAAAACTTCAAATATGTTCTGAAATTTTTCTTTCATTACAGTGTGTAAGAATCAGCACTAAATGCCAATGAATACCTGGGGTTATTTTTAAGATGTATTGAGTTTTAGCTTCTCATTTCTCTATTGAATTGGAAAGAAAAAAGAAATGGGTGGGGTGGGGGAGAGAGAAAAAGGAAAAGGAAAAAGGCCTCCTGCCAGAAATTTCAACAGCCATTTGGAAATGGCCAGTGAAGGAGCCAGATGCAATTCTCATAGTAGCACCAGCCAAATCTAAAAGCTATTATATTCATCCCATACATCAAAAAAAAAAATGATGCTTTATGGTAAGGTTGGGGAAACTCTTAAGTGTTCCAATCATAATTATTAAAAACCCTAGAACTGTGCAACAGTTAGGACAAATCACCTGAAAGTTATGGCACATGTAAATGTGTAATTGATTTGGATATCCACTTTATTTGCCATTTAGATTTAACTCTAAGTGGGTATTTAACACGATATTCCCAGCTTTCTCCAGAAATTGGAGAAATTAAGAATGTTTATTCTAGGACCTCCCACCCCTTAGTTTATTTTCCTTCTGATCACTTGGAATCACTTGTATCCATCAGGCAAGACTTCAAGAAAACCTGTTTCAAGTTGCAGATTGGCACCACACAGAACTGACCTTTCGCAAATCCCCTGGAAACCTTCTGTAACAAATAAGCGGCATTATTACTGGACAGCCTCCTTTGCTTCCCCAATAGCTACCCTGCTTGCTAAAGCAGTTATTATTAGGTATTCAGTAATTACTGTAACTCATAACAACCACTTCTTGTTTAAACATTCCTCCTCATACTCAAGGATTTGTGTCTGGCGAGTTGCAGCCCTGCGTCACTGTTACTCACAAACGCCTCATCAAAGCGTGTTTCAGCTAGAGAACATCGGTACAGTTGTTAAACTCACTTGTCTCTCCTTTATAGTTGGGATTCTTTGATAGCTGGCATTAAGAAATCCCAGAAGTGATGCCAGAGGTTAGACATTACTTAGCATGCCTAGTCCACATTAAAAAGAAAAAAGGAAAAGAAGAAAAAGAAAGGATAAAGACTTGCTGAAGGTATTGGGTTTATTCACTTATCAAAATGGTTAAAGGCATTGGTCTCTGCACGGTGGTTGCCTACAGTGAAGAAAAGGAAAACAAGGAATGGACTAAGCAAACCAGAAAGTAGTTAGGTTTTTACATTTACTAAGAGCATATTTTAGGGTTAGAAGGTATATTAAAACACCCATATAAAAATCAGACAAATACTATTGGAAAGAGAAAAATAGCTCTTCCTAACCCACCCATTCCTTTCAAAATTCATACTGGGAAGGAAACCCACATTGTCTCTAAGTACACGCAAGACCTACAGGTGATCAATAGAAGTACAGTCCAGAAAGAGAAGGCAAGAATATATATAAAACATCATACCTCATTGAAAACAGCTTCACTTAAGGTGTTACCTTTCTTCTCCTATTAAAGGACGTGCCCTTACTAACAGAAATATTGTCCATTTCAATGCTATTACCATACAGACATCTCAAGGTTGTAAAAAATAGAGTTTCAATCAAGATTTTGATATAAAAAAAATCCCCCCATATTTCATAGCCAAGATGATTCAGACTTTTATGATAATAAACCTACCTGCTCTGACAAATTTTTCCTTGTACTTCCATCAAGAAAACACACTTAGAGAGAAGTCAGAGAAGCAGCATCAGCTGGGGAAGAGAAGCCTGCAAATAAAGGGAGGTTGTTCCTATAGCACATGTCAATAAGCCAAGGCTGGGTTTAAAATGTCCCAGTCACTTTTTGCATACCTCTGCATTCCATTGACAGAAACAATGTGTATTTCCTTTTGCTTTCAGTTTCACTCTTCTTAGTTTCCACCCTATCTTTCTGCAGTTTACAGACAGATCTGCTTTGAGAAGAGGGCTTGAGCAGTCACAACATTTATGCCCTAAGTCAACCCACAGTCTTACTTCAATTAATTGATGGTAAGAGATGATAAAAACAAGAAACAGATGTCCTGGCTCTCAACTTTCTAATCAACCCACAAACATTCTTCCAAAACTACAGCAGTTCCTTTCAGAAAGAGTCTCTAGCAACGACTACTTTTGAAGACTGACTTGATTTTCTTGGAGTGCACATTCAAGATCTCATGGGTACAGTTTGTTTGAGTTCTATAATTCACTGGCACAAGAGATGATGCTTGTGGCTGAAAAGAGGGCTCCTTTTACCCATTTGTGACTGAGAATCAATAAAAATGAAACCTTAGCTCACCTTCAGTGAGGCAAACTTCTTCCACTAAGTTCAGTACAGGCAATACATAATTTCAAGAGCCTCCCTCTTTGCAATTATGCTTAAAGCAAGATGTTTATGTAAGCAAACCTCTGTCAGGATACAGAAGCTACACTCCCTGCAGATATTTAAGGAATAGTTCCAATGTATCTTAAGTCTTACAAGAACACACCGTTTACTGGACATACCCTCAACATTTTGCTGGAGGTCTCCAATAGCCACTCCTGCAATACTGCTAGGAGAGGCACCGAAGTCCCACAGCTCATAGCTCTGCTCATCCAAACTGGAACCCCAGTTGTATATGGTGGTTACTGCTTCCAAGGAGCAGTAAGAGAGATGCAGTGTTCATAGCCACGCAGGCAAACGTGGGCTGTGAAACACGAAGGCTGTGACTGATGTCAGATTCCATGACTGTACTGGTAATCAACTGCAGCAGCCGAGAAGCAACTCCACTCTGCTTCACTGCTTCTATTATTAGCAAGGCAACTGCAAGACTGAAGAATGGGATGGAGTCCTGAAATCCTTCTGAAGTACCTCAAGCTCATGAGTCAGACCACTCACAGAAGGAGGAAGCTGTACAGCACACTCCTCCCCAGTGACAGATAAAATACATGAAGTATTAACTACCCAGAGGAACACCAATGCTTTCTTGAACAAATATCCTAAAGCTCTAATACCTTACATACTGCAGGTGTTCTAATGGTCAGGTAAAAATACAGCTTGTTTGAAGCCTAGAAGAAGTGGCAGCAAAACAATGGGCTAGTCCTGCAATTTTTTCCTCACGAGAATATTTTTCTCATACACTTTTAACACACTTAGGAAATGAAACATCAGGAAAAGTGAAGGTTATTAAGGAATACTGAAAAAATCAAACAATGAGGCTCCAAAGTTTAAAACAATCCTAAGCAGTTTCTAAGTGTGCACAAAAAATAACCTAGTTAGAAACACAGAGTCAGCAAGGTCCTAAAAAGACAGAGGAATCTGAACCAACTGTAAACAGACCTACGATTAACTGCTAGCATTTCGTTTCCAAGTTGGTTGTTCCTAGTCACATTGTGGAAACACACACTGTCGATTTATCTTCAAAACCATGTCTTTCTACTATCATCAAAGACAGACATAAAGTTTACAGGACTGTCTTTAAGATGACCATCACCCAAGAAGAGGGATATAAGCTAAAGATGAGCTTTTGCCTTTTGCTGGTTAAAAGCTTCTGAACCCTGAGGTGGTGACCAAAAAGCTGTAAAACTCTAAGTGACAGAAGCCAAGAAGCCTATTTCCATGGAGCAAATGTTGAAAAGACACTGAATAGAAGGGCCTCAGGTAAGTTCTTAGCCAGTGCAAAGACAAGATTTGCAGCTTAGTAAAACTGCACAGCTTCACGGGGTGAGAAACTGGCTTTGAAATTAACAGGGCAGCAAGTTTGCCTTTCAGAACACAACATCATTACAGCAATTCAAGCATGTTTCTCCTTGTAAAAGGTTAAGCACCACAGAAGAGCAGTGAGGAGCCAGAGTGTTTCTTTTCTCTGATCAGAAAGCCATACCACTGCAGCTATGTAATTAAAACAATGCTGCAAACACAGAGCTTGCTATTATTGTTACCCTTGGCTGCAGCTCTGTATTTTAATAACTTGCACTCAGCAGGTTACTACATACTCTGGGCCATACTCTGTCCCATCACTACTGCTGAGCAACTAACCAGGCAGGAACAGAGCTGACAAACAGGGTCTGACACATCAAACTCTGAAGCAGGAATTCAGCAAAAGCACCATGAATTCCCCCATCCCCCTTGAAAAGTTACAAGTATCTTCATGCAAATTCCCACCTGAAACTGGAGAAGTGGTTCCTTCTTGGATTCAAGTCAGAAAGTTAGAGGCAAGCCTCCCCTCTACATACACGTGACAAGAATGAGAAATAAAATGGGAGGAAAAAGGAAGTCATTTAGAGAATAAAAAGGGGATAAGGTTCTATGAAATTCATTATGCCAACACTGGGACTTCAGCTTTATGAAGGAAAATTGTAGGAGAGAAAGTCACCACCTCCAGCAACAAAGTCTAGCTGGAGGCCAGTAACTAGGGCTGCAACCCAGGGTTGACACTAGGACCAGTGCTGTTTACCATCCCATTAGCAGCCTGAACAATAGGACAGAGCCACCCCCTGCAAGTGTGCAGCAAGACTGCAGACAATGCAGAATGGGCAAGAATGGTTGATACACCAGACGGTTGTGCTGCCTTTCATGGGATGTCATTCAGGGATGTGAGACAGGCTGGAAAAATGAGCCAGCAGGAAACTCAGGGAGTTACCAGCTCTGCAGAAAGGGCCTCGGGGTCCTGGCGGACAAGTTGACCACGAGCCAGCAACACATCCTCAGGGCAAACAGTATCCTGGGCTGCATTAATAAAAGCGTTGCCAGCAGGTGGAAGGAGATGGTCCTTCCCCTCTGCTCAGCACTAGGGAAGCCACACCTGGTGCCTTAGGTCCAATTCTGGGCTCCCCAGTACAATGCAGACTTCCTGGAGTCCAGCAAAAGGCTGCTAAGATAACTAAGAGACCAGAGCCGCTTCCATACAAAGAGAGGCAGAGTGAGCTCATATTGTTCAGCCTGGAGAAGAAAAGGATTCAGAGGAGGAAGAACCTTACCCCTATGTAAGTATCAGATGGAAGTGTGGGGAGAGGATAAAAGAAGACTTACTTAGACTCTTTCCTGCAGTATCCAATGACTGGTTGAAAGGCAACGAAAACAAATAGAGGAAATACCACTTCAGCACAAGGGAAAGAACAACAAAAAAAGAGTGGGTTGGTTTTTTTGCTGTCAGAGTGGTCAAACACTGGTTGAACAAGGTGCTCAAATGTCTATCCTTGGAGATACTCAAAACCTGACTGGACGTGGCCCTGGGTAGCATGCTCTAGCTGTTCTTATTTTGAGCAGGGAGGTTGACTAGATTATTCTCAGAGGTCCCTTCCAACGTAAACAATTTTGTGATTCTGTGTTCTACAGCCTGACAGGACAGGAGGGAGAGCCCAGTGTTAACTAAACTGTTTCTTAGCAGATGCTTTCTACTACAACAAAAGCTACAATTTCATCCTGCGGCATGAAAAGGAACAGTGGTTACAGTCACAGAGCACATGTTGCAAATACCAACAGGCAAGGCTTTTCTGTCTTACTGCTGCAGAACTGCAGCAGAGACAGCAATCTGAAGGATAGTTAAAACCTTATTCATAGAAGCAGCAGAATATGACTCACCTGGGATCACAAGACCCAGGCAAAAAGGTGAGATCAGTAACCAACACCACAAACATGAGGCAAAGACGCCATTTTAGCCAGACTGAGTAATTGTGTTCATGCTTAAAAAGTCTTGAGATCTTCATCCAAAGGCAGAGATCTTCATCTGTATCTTCAGCTATATTATGCAACATTATGGCAAATTAAACTACTCTGAGACTGTTTTGTCTGCATGTCAAACACGAAGTAAGCAAGCAGCTGCATTCAAATCCAGCTACTTCTAGTTACTCAAACACCAAGACATTCAAATTGCTAGTTAACACTCAGGTACCGCCAACTGACACCTACTTAAACGTAAAACTTAGAGCAGTAACAAGTAAGCAACAACAACAAAGGTTGTGAAGTGGGAAGGCCTCTATTTACCCTACTGTCTTTATCTAAGGTATTTCTTTTTTTTCCTTATTTTGGGCAAGTTGCTCTAATACTTGAAAAGCAAAGGAGACACTGAAACATCACATAGGCATGTGCTGGTTAAAAATAAAAGGCAAGGGGGGAGGAGGGGCAAGATAACACCACGAGAGCTACCAGAAAAAGATGGGAGGATGAAGCAGCAAGCACCAGTTCAACCAGAATGAATCCTTATGGAACTGCGGTCTGCTATGCTGGAAGACCTGCCAGGCAAGTCCCTGCTGGCCAAACATGCAGAGTACAACCAGCCCAAGTCACCTAAGTTGCCTTCTTGATTGCTACCAATTTCTTTTCAAAACAAACAAAAAACCTCCTTAGATATGTTGTGGACTTTAGACCATGGCAGACACAGAGGTTTTTTTCTGTTAAAGAATGTTACAATATGTTAAAAATGTGCAACCTCACACTCTTCTCCTTTTCCCTGTAAGCTTAGGCACCAGAGAGCAAGGTAAAATCCTCCTTACAAGATGTTTGTAGCCATGTGCCACAGATGCTACAGAACCCGTATTTAGGCAAGGACAGGGTGACAGCTGTTTGATTTTTAGTGGGGTTTGGATTTGCTTGGGGAAAGCAAATTAAAGAAAACATTTTCTCCCTGAGAGAGCGCTCTGAAAGCACACCCTCTGTCATGGTTAAAGTACTGCATCCTAACAATAACCTGAACACCTCTGCAGAGTCAACTGTCTAGCAGCAGAACCTACCCAGGGGCAGTATCAAAACCTACAAAGCTATGACTACAGTTTCCTTTTGAGTCACTCTCAATGGCATGCATTACTAATTTGATCCTGTTGCTTGTCTTTCCAGATGTGGAATTCCCTGTGATGCCAAAGAGTCATTCATAAGCTACTTCACCTCCCTCGATTCTTAAGGTGGCTCAAAAATCACAGCTACTGTATCATACAGCCTTAAAAAGCTAACAGATCCAGCAAAAAAGCAGAGCTTCCCAGTCGGGCTTCAGGGGAGACAGTGCCCAGAGACTACTACCCAGGTTCATGGCCCCAAGGAAAGGGATACTTTTCAGATTGTGTAATCCACACCAAAAAACAGTATGTCCAAACCAACTGTGTGAAAAATCCCATTAGGGTAATGGTCTATGCAAAGCAAATGACTTGTGAAATAGCAGTTCTGTTTCCTCCAGAGACAGGGCTACCTCTTTCAGGGCAGAGGGGATAGTTGAAGCTGGCTTCGCAGCCTCAGCTGTTAACTCTGAGGATCTCGATCAAAGCACAAAGAGGGGAAAGGCAAGATGCAAACTAGTTGGTGCAGTGCAAGCTGGCTAAAACAAACTAATAATCAACAGGCTATCGTACAGGACAACAGCACTCCCACAGCTCCTATTCAACTGTCTGGCTGCTTACAGGGAGCTGTGCGCTGCAGCACCACGGCGCTTTCTACCAGGGATCAAGCTGCCTTTATTCGACACAGTCCAGTCCAGAAAAATACAAATACCAGGGAATCTGGACAAAGACTCCACTGGAGAGAAATGCACCCACAAGGCAGGAGTAAGCCCTCAAATGAGTACTTGGGGGAAGCCACTAATTCTGTTTCAAGAAGATGGAAGGAAAAAAAAAA
>VZTU01018393.1:111072-128898 GCA_013400835.1 Zapornia atra | reverse complement strand
AAAAAAAAAGAGATGAGCAGAGCCTGACTGCTATAAAAAAAAGAACCACTTATTGTCAAAAAAAGGTAAAGAGATAGGTGTAAACCACAGTAGATTTCTTGCTTTCAAAGTCGACAGACTCAGGTCTTGAAGGAACTTTTTATAAAAATTTTCAAGTATATTCTGTGATAACTGCCCAAAATGAACTCCTGATAAAGACTGTGTAACATTTTCACTGAGCAAGCTCTACACAGCACAGTGGGGGTTGGTCAGGACCTCTAGAGAGCATCTATTCCAACCCCCCTGCTAAGGCAGGATCACCTCAAGCAGGTTGCACTGGACTCTGTCCATGTAGGTCTTGAATCTCTCCAGAGAAGGAGACACCACAAACTCTCTTGGCAGCCTGTTCCAGGGCTCTGTCACCCTCAGATGTTTTTTCTTGTGTTCAGATGGAGCTTCCTGTGTCCTGTTTTGTGCCTGTTGCCCCTTGTCCTTCTGATGGGCAGTAAGAAAAGTCTGGCCCCATCCTAGATAGAAATATGTAAAGGGTGTATGTATAAGCGTTAGGAAGATCCCCTCAGCCTTCTCCAGACTAAACAGACATAGCTCTCTAAGCCTTTCTGCATAGGAGAGATGCTCCAGTCCCCTATGGACTCTCTCCAGTAGTTCCCTGTCTGTTTTGAACTGGGGATCCCAGAACCGGATAGAGTACTCCAGATGTGGCGTCACCAGAGCTCTTCTTAGAGCACCCCAGGATACCATCAGCCTTCTTGGCCCTGAGGGCACATTGCTGGCTCATGCAGAGCTTGTCATCCACCAGGACTCCCAGGTCCTTCTCTGAAGTGCTACTTCCCAACAGATCAACCCCAAACCTGTACTGATGCCTAGGGTTATTTCTCCTTTGGTGTAAGACCCTATGCATGCCCTTGCTGAACTTCATTTGGTTCCTCTTCACCCAGTTCTCCAGTCTGTCAAGATCCTGCTGAATGGCAGCCCAGCTTTCTGGCATGTCAGCCACTCCTGCCAGTTTTGTATCATTAGCAAGCTTTCTGAGGATACACTCTGTCCACTTGTCCGGGTCACTGATGAATATATATTGAGTAAGACCAGACCAAGCACTGACTCGTGGGGCAGACCACTGGCTACAGGCCTCCAACGAGACTCTGCACTGCTTATCACAACCATCCAGCCAGTTCTCAACCCACCTCACTGTCCACTGATCCAGCCCACACTTCCTCAGTTTGTTTACAAGGATGCTATGAGAGATGGTGTCAAAAACCTTGCTGAAGTCAAAGTAGACAATATCCTCTGCTCTCCCTTCATCCACCTAGCTGGTCATGTCATCACAGGCATGATTTCCCCTTGGTAAATCCATGTTGTCCATTCCCAATAATCTTCTCCTCTACATACTTATAAATAACCCCCCAGAATAAGCTGGTTCCATCACCTTTCCAGGGTTGGAGGTGAGGCTGACTGGCCGGTAGTTTCCTAGGTCCTCCTTGCCCTTTTTGAAGACTGGAGTCACAGTGGCTTTCCTACAGTCCTCAGGCACCTCTCCTGTTTTCCATGACCTTCCAAGGATGATTGAGAGTGGCCCAGCAGTAATATCTGCCAGATCCCTGACCACTTGTGGGTGCATCCCATCTCGGCCTATGGATCTGTGGATGTCACAACTGCCTGCATGTTTTCTAACCTGATTCTCCTCAACCAAGGGAAGGTCTTCCTTTTGCAAGACTTTCTTTCCTGCCTCCAGGGCCTGAGTATCCTGAGGGCTGGCCTTAGCAGTAAAAGACTGAAGCAAAGAAGGCACTCAATAAATCCACCTTTTCTGTGTATTCCATCACCAAGGCACCCACCTCATTCAAAAGCAGGCCCACATTCTCCCTAGTTTTCCTTTTGCTGGTGATGCACTTAAAGCCTTGTTGTCCTTGAAATCCCTTTGCCAGTTTTAACTATGGCAATGAAATTCTAGAAAAACTGCTGTTCAGCTCTTAAAACAACCTCCCAAAACCAAAACACAAGATACCCTTAGGTATTTGGAAAGCCACAGTTCTAGCCATACAAAAGATTCTGCTCTGACTTGGTCTAGATTTCCAAGTCAGGCCAGTTCAAAATTCAGCTTTAAAGAACAAGTAACCGGTGGCATACAGCAATGAAACTGCTTAGGAAAACATGGGCATTTCCTCTCCTTTTAAGATCAGTAGATTGCAAGCGTCCTCTATAATTTCAAGGAAAGCAGAGCATCTAGAAGCTTTTTGGATGTTTTTTCCCCAAAAAACCACAGCTGCAGAAATAACATGACATATTCAGCAGTCTTAAAACAAACGTCCCAAGGCCATAGAATACCAAGTCTTTCTGGGGACAGTAACAAACTGGAATTTAGTTATTACCTACTCCACACAGGACTGGGGAAGCTAGCTACCAGTGAAACGACATGATTTAGAAGTCTCAAAGAAGGTGTACAGGAAGCTCTTTCAGGTAAAAGACATGCAGACTGCAGAAAATCAGACTGCACAAACAAGGAGAGCAGTTTCTCATAGGAAGCCGATAATACACATCATTCTAGTGCACTTACAGCTAGAGGTAACTAATCAAGGGTTTTCTGTTTGAAATTTCATTCTACCCATGAAATACTCTGAAGTGCAAGCCTTGAGGTTTATCAAACACAGGAGCCAAAAAACTGTAACAGGCCCAGAAGTGAGCAAACATTACTTTTTCTTTAAACAAGATGTGGAACTTGCCTATGACTCCGAATGAGAGTGTGCATTCATCTCTCCCTACGTGCCTAATTAAATAGCACAGTGAAAAGGCTTGATCAGCCCCCGAGCATTCAACTACTTAGCTCTAGAACTGTACCACCAGGACTAGGCACAGACCAGGGTTACAGCCAAAAGGGCACTTAAAAAGAAAAGCTGCCAATGACTACAGGCAAGAACCAGGACTGTGCTTTTCAGAAGATGTGCTAGTTTAAACACCCCTATAATTACACTACTGAGCAAGGAAACCATTTTCCCAGTGTTCAAATCCAACTGGGCTCAGAAACAACATGATTTTGCTAATATCCTTTAAATAGGCCATATTGATTCAAAAAAATACCAGATCTTCATCAACTTTCCCTCATAGTGGAAGCAAACTGTGTAACTCAAATCACTGGCTGAAGGTTCCAATCAACTAGACCAACTATTACTGGAAATCAAGATTCTGAATGTGTTGAGACCACCCTTATACCCTAGTTTGGGTCATTGCCTTCTGCCTATCTTAATAAACTTCAGCTACCTAGCAGTTACTTCTTCACATTCTTCAGGTCTTACCTAAGTCGCTACAAAATGCTGTTGATGCTGTCTGTTATAAAGCTGACTTTTTCATCCCCTCTCATGATACAGTACAACTAATCACCACATAGAAGTAGTTACAGATGTATTGGTGTTTGCAGTTTGGGTTCTGGTGGAGAAGCAGGGGCTGCAGGGTGGCTTCTGCAAGAAGCAGCTAGAAGCCTTCTGCAGGGCCCAGAGAGTCAACACCAGCCGAGTCAAGGCTGGAGTTGATTGAGGCCTAGCCCATCAGCGACGGCCACAGCACCTCTGTGATACACATTTATGAAGTAAAAAACCGCAAGCAGCTGCTTTTTGCCACCAGAGAAGGGAGTAAGAAGATGTAAGAAACTGTGCAGGCACCAAGGTCAGTGAAGGGGAGGGAGGGAGGAGGTGCCCCAGGTGTCAGAGAGAAAGATGCCCCTGCAGCCCGTGGAGAAACCCATGGTAGAGCGGGTGTCCCCCCGCAGCCCATGGAAAAGGCCGAGACCCCACTTGTAGCCTGTGGAGAGGCCCCACGCTGGAGCAGGTGGAGACAGACAGGAGATGCTGTGACCCACGTTGGAGCAAGGCCCTGCCAGCACCTGCAGCCCATGGAGAGAGACACAGAGATGAGCAAGCGAGATCCACAGCAGAGCAGGTTTGCTGTGGGGGGGAGGCTTGTGACCCCATGGGGGACCAGGCTGGAGCAGTCTGAGGCTAACAGACATTCTATGATTTATGACTGCACCCCATAGCAGTGACCCACGCCAGGGCAGCTGGTGAAGAGCTGAAACCCCGTGGGAAAGGACTGACACTGGAGAAGTTTGTGAATGACTGTCTCCCGTGGGTGGGACCCCATGCTGGGGCAAGGGGAAGGGTATGAGGAATGCTCCTGCCTTCCTCCCTGGCTAAGAAGAAAAACAACTCATGAGGAACTGAAACCCTCATTCTCCCATTTCCTGCCCCTCCCCGTGCCACAATGTGGGGGAGAAGAAGGGAGATAAATCCTGACTAAAGTAGAGTCTGCTAAGAAGGGAGGAGTTGGGGGTGGTGTTTTAAGATCTGGTGACACTTCTCATTATCCAACTCTGGTTTCATTGGGTGTTTACATGGGAAAGGCAAAAGGCCATTCTGTGCATCTATTCACTGTCTCCCTACAGTGACCTCAGAACTGAGGAGCTTGTCTCCCCTTGAAGAGGTTTAAATGGTCAGTGTTCATCAACTCAGTCAACTGTGGACAGAAAAAACAGAGCTACTGAGCACCTGAATGATAAGAACAGAAATATATATTCAAAGAGTGTATTTGGAGATGAAGTAGCATAATCTAAAGATCAACATCCTAAAGCAATAAAACTAGCTACCAATCCAATAGCTACAGCATTACTCTCTCCTCCCCCTAAGCACCTCTGCACCATCCTCCAGCCCCAGTGGGTTAGTGGTGCCACACACCACAAAACAGAAGCAAGCCATCAAGTTGTTGTGTGGAGAGCAAAACTTAAAGGCATGCCAAGAATCAAAAAATAACTGGATTCAGATGCAAGGAGAAGGACAACCCTTTTAAAAAGAAGCCTTGAATGTTTGCACTGTTAGGCTTCAAGGACTTCTCACCCTCACTATGAACAACCGTCTTTACAAAGAAGTTGTAACATGAACTTCCCTTGGACTTTTTAGATACTACGTTCATTTTCTTGCAAATAATGGATTTTGTAAAAGCCAACAGGAAAATGATGTTCAGTTACCATACATTTAATGAAAATAATATAATCATAAACCATTAAGAAGCTAATGATACAGATCAACATAACAGCAAATTCCTATATTCAGTTTTATGTTCATGTTTATGCAAGTCCCATCAATAAAACAAGAGGCCACAATAAGTTTGAAAAGCTTGCTGTTAAATGTATGACAGTAATTCTAGCCAGGAACTTAAGCTAGTACACTTGCTGGTATGATGCAGCAAGTGATTCAAGCCAACAAAACATCTCACCATATTTAAATTTTCCCCAGGGTATCCTACACCAGTTCAGCGAATTGGTGTAGTTCCTAAGAATTGTGTGGCCACATTTCAGGGTGACAGTAAGCAGAAGTCCACTGTCATAAAATCAGAAGCAACACCTTTAATGACACTCTCACAAATGAAGTAATTAGCAGGAAAAAACAGCCTCTCTCAGATTACTCTAGCTGTACCTCAAAGCAGCAGCAGAGTTTACTGTCCCTAATTTTTTTTTAAAAAGTTTAGCTCTGGCATCTGTTACTATTACAAAACAAATAATCCTCTTATACCTGCTGACAGCTGCAAAAAATACCTTGGATTTGTGGCTGACGGTCTTGCTGTGAGTTTCAGTAGTACTTTTCACTGACACAAAATGGTCAGACTTAATACAAATAAATTTATTCAAACATTCTGAATGGCTGGCTCCACAACCTACACCTCATCCTCAGCACACCTTCTAATATTCAGTGCATCTTTCAATCAAATACCCAGGTCCCAATTTTGAAAAATGCTGCTGTGATGACAGTAATTTGAAGCTCATCTTCCTTTCCATCTTCTCCCTTCTCAAATTAAAAAAAAAACCAAAACACAAACCTTTACAAAATTCACATCTCAGATCAAAAAGCTTTTCTACACATTAGGAACAAATGGTAAAAAAACACCAACAACCAGACTTCAGAGTACTTCAAAACTGTAGTTCACTGCACAGCAGCTGCTCTGGAGAGCACCAGTAAAGGTGTTGAACAACAGAGTTGCGAAAGAGACTCTGAAAAGAGACTTCTCCATTTCCAGTACAGCAAGTGTGCCAAAAATGCACAAAGATATTACAAATCTCAAAATTCCGCCCCATAATTAAGCAATTCATAAGAATACTCCTAAGCCTGTGGGTAGCAACAGACATGGTAAACTCTTGACACACAACTTGTCATGAGCTGTGGCTACAAGGGCCTTGGCTTACTCATCAACACTCTGCTAAAGCGTTACAAATTGCTCTTTCCTCAGACAAAAAGAAAACTAGGCAAACCCAAATTCATTCAGACTACAAAAGCCCAGCACTCCCACAGAGTAAGAGCTTTGGTTAGCACACTTGAATTGAATTAACACTGAATTCTACCTATCCAACTAAACCCTCTGTACTTGGCTCAGAGCAAACCCAGCGAGCGAGCAGACAGCCAGGCGTACCACATCACTTTCACAAAGTATCAGGAAAGGGTGGTAACGGGACTGAAAAAGGAAGGAACAGGTCATCTGCTACAGCTCTTTCTTCACCACAGCAGCCACCCAAATAACCCTCAGCCTTCCTACAGTGGCACACAGCGACACCACTCATGGTTATGTGAGCTCAGCTCTGCATTTTAGCTTTTAAAGTTCAGTTGCCTGCTAAAGCATTTGCAAAGAATGTAAGCAATAAAAGGGGGAAGGCATGTTTCAGTACTTCCTCCCTCCGAAAGAGACAGATATCAGACAACCTTTAAACACATCCAAGATGACAGAATTATCTGGGCAAAGGCTTTGCTGTTGTCACATTCCCTTCCTACTTTACCTAGGTTGGAAGCCTGAAGTTTCAATTTGATGATACAAACAGAAGAGTCTCAAATACACAAAAATATTCCTCTGTTTATCTTTACATAATTGCTGCATTGAAGAGGCTTAATAGATATTTATATTAGCCATACCTCCAAGTCAAAGCATTTTTACAAACAAAACTTCCTAAGTCTTTCGTGTTATATTACTGTACACACAGGCTGCAGTCGTATTCATTCCTAAGCAAAGCTGTTGCTAGGAGGAACAGCAACTGAATTTTAAGACAGACAGGCACAGGAAATAGAAATGGATATGAAAGAAGAATGCATCTGGAAAGGAAATGGGCAGTTACCAGACGTGGAGTTTTGCCAGGCCATCTATATATCTTTATGCATATCAAAATAGAACAGGTTCAGGTACAGAACTCAAGAGGCCACATTTCTAATGCTGTGCCTTCACATGTGCTACGCAGTAGTTCGGAACCCTTTCTGACTGACTCTCAAGCTGCTTACTACCCACATGCTCTTTCCCAGTTCCATGGTTGCTCTAACCTCATGTGCCTACATGTCCTTGGGCCAGATTCATAATTGACTTTGTCTTTGGCTTTGCCTTCCCTACAGTAATCTGAGCATCATTTTGATTCTTAAAAGTTTCAGCCAGGTTGCTGGCTTTCCAGTCCTCCCTTTTAGAAGCCTACACCCAACTTGCCAACTCCTGTTCTACATGCAGAGTAGAAAGTCCTAAAAACACAATACTTTAAAGTTCTTTAACCACATTATCCTTTTTCCCAATATTAAGACTAAACAGATATCTGTGTATACCTTTTGGATCTAGAAGGCTATCATAAGCAAGGTGGATTAAGCATCTTCTCAAGGAAAGCTTCATCCACATACCACACACTGCCACTGCCAGATTAACCCATTGTTCCAGAAGCAGCAGAAGTAACAAAGCCTGGTTTCCCAAAGACTTGCTGTCTAACCTCCTTCTCAACAGACTGGACAAGACATGCTGGCACTGTGGCAAACCCAAACCTATCAATGCACTGGTTGGATGTGCAGCAGACGTCAAACAAGACAGACCATAGCCAAATCTGCCTGCTTTACCCTCAGCTAAGGTTCTAACTTGTGCCTCTCCTCTGCTCAGAGGCCAGTTTTCACAAAACCCATGAGAACACCATTATATCTGAAATCTGAACCATCTGGTCAATCACAGATTTGCAAGGAGGCAACTCAGAAGTGTGGGAGGGGTGAGAGAAAGAAAAGATGTTAAACAAGTAGCCTAATCCCATCAGGAAACTACGCTTAAAACACTGTCACATAGATCTGTGCAGAAAATCAAGTACCCAATTCACCAAATTACATTAAAAGAGTGTTCAGTGGCCCATTCTAAACACCACACTCAAACATAACTGATGCTCAAATTAACCAAACCCCGTATGTTCTTAATATCAATGANAAGATAGACACTACAGGCCTCCATAGAAACTGCACATGCTTCTAATTTTTGGTTGCTAGAAAACAACCAAATTAAAACATCCTCAGATAAAATTCTCCTCTTTTGCCATCAAAATCCCACATCCACAAGCACTCATTTCACTGTCCTAATGAATCAACTTTCCAGAACTTGTGTCCTCCCAAACAGCAGCAATGCTGGCCCTTGCACTTAGAATGCCATCTCTATTTTTAGTTCTACAGAAGTGAGAAGCCGTAATAAAGCTATTAATCTTTCCTCTCCCCTACTTGGATTACAAAACTGAGGTGAATCTCTAAACTAATTTAAACTACTAGACTCCTTAAATAGGGACAATTCCTTAGCTTTTAGAACTATAACAATTAAACAAGGAGTTTTCAGATACTGTATGACTCAAAAGAGCTAACACCATTGACATTATCCTGCAAAGTCTGTATTTCTGAAAAGACATAATGAAAGTATATAAGAAAAAACAAAAAAACCCATAACCCTGGGCAGTGCACTCTTACTGACTCTTAAAGGCTTTCATTTTCTACCTTCCCATGATACTAAAAGCCCCCTTCTTCCTTACACACAGAGTTTGCATATCTTCTACTTCATTCTTCCCAGGAAACAAGAGCTGTCCAATTCAGTTCTGATTCAAGTTTGGCTGTGAATGAAATTGTTCTGATTTCATTTTGGCTTGCACTAATGAAGCTGTTGACCCTCTCAGAGCCCCTTCTTAACTCTTCAATAGCTTTAAAACAACCAAGCGAAAATCAGCAAAGTGTGACATTGAACCACTGATATTTTAAGTATTATTCTTCATCTTGTTATTTGCATATTTTAAAACTGAATGTACTGTTCTGCAATTGGTCAAAACTTTGCCTAGGCTCTCCACCATGACATTAATCTCTTTCCTATACTGTTGCTTCACTTATGTGTTTATTACTTTGGACTATTCAATGCTGAACAATTTCTGCATTTTGCTGGCTGTTCATACACAGTTTAATTGTAAAGAACTTCAAAAATACTTGTCTCTGTAGCTGACAAACTGAAACAGCACACAAACTTCAGAAGAACCCCACTGCTAAGCTTTCATCAAAACAAACACTGGTCTTTTTATTCCTTTATCAATCAGTTTTCAGTTTACGATTGCCCATTGTTCTCACCCTACACTTGTTTTTCTTCTCTAAAGGAATCTTGCAGAAGGCACTTTTCCAGTCTAAACAACACTAACCAGTTAACAAAATAGTAAGCAAAGGTGCAATCGCCCTACTTCAGTGACATTCTATTCACATGCTAGAGCCTGCAGAGGACTGCACTCTTGAATTGGGGCTATAAGCATACATTAAAGCTGGTACTGTCACCAAAGGATGCAGTTCCTTCCTCTTTCCCATTTTTATTTGTACCCACCTTATTCCTTCACCACACCAGCAAAACAAACTGGGTTAGGGATTGTGTTTTCTAAGTCTCCCAGGGGAAAAGCGGTGGGTAGCTTTAACATGGATCGAGGCTGTGATCCAGATCACCAAACAACAATTCCAATATTTGGCCAATAAAACTGAAGCAGAGGTGCTAGGATGAGTCTGAAAGGCTGGGACTGCCCTTCTTCAGTGGCGCTCCCTGCTTGAAACACTTGTGGGGAAAAAGGGAAAAAAACCCAACATAAACCACAGCCTTGCCTGCAGAACCCCTCGCTGGTGCCATGGAACATTTTTAGGAATGCAAACACATCAGCTTTACTTATTCCAGTAACTGCATACACAAGTGGCTGGACTATTCTCTCAACTGTGGTGACGGCAAGGGCCGTGCAGTTACCTGCCCACACAGCCCCGCACCTGACGTGCCACCCGAAGCATCAGGGTTTCCATTCCACTGCACCACACGCAGGCACGTTACGGATCTTGGAGCTGTAGTCTGGCTCAGTTCACACTGGAAAGTTACACCACTAAGCTTATATTCCATAAAGGATTTACTAAATTCCCTGTCTAATTAAAGGTTGCACAACTCTTCCATTTTTTAGATTCTGTTTTCAGCAGCTTAAAGCTTTGCCAAACCAACCTTTGGAAAGACTTCTCACCTGACAGAGAAAGGGAAAGAGGTACATTCACTTCATTTGAGTTTCATTCTAAAAGAGTAATTTCTCAGAGCAAAGTGACTGAGAAAATAGCTTTTATCCACATTAAATATCCAGTTTTTTCCCCTCCCATTTTCCAGAAAAAAAATTCTAGAATTTCTACACATCAAAAAAGTTACATTAAAATGAGAAAGAGAAAAGGCATCATCTCCAACTTGTCCCAATTCAGACACCATCACACTGTCAAAGAGGAAAAAAAATTCTTCTTTCATACACTCTGCAAAGAATTTGTAGAGAAGAATTTAAGATTTTCCTCCTTCAAATCAGAGCTGGACAAAAGCTTTCCTGCAAATATTTCACATGGTTCCTAAAAACCTACCATTGAGAAAAAGAACAAGAAATGGTACAGAAAACAGACACCCATGTCTCAGGTATTCTTACTCATCTCCTTTCAGACACTCAACCAGCAACAAAGGGAAAAGTAAGACGACTACTGTGAATAGATATGCTAAATACAAAGACCCAGATGAAAACACAACCTAAAAATAGCCAACAGCCAGAAGCTGGAATAGAATCCAGAATTCCAAAGCTTTGTCCTTCTTTGGCTGTTAGCATATAAATTAATTCAGAAGCATCCCCCAACCATTCCTGGTCTTAAAAATATACATTCATACCTTTCTGAATAGGTATTCCTCAATAATTTAATCTTTAATATCCTTAGCCATGTGTGACAGGTTTGGTATGCTTGCTATAGTTTTGTATTATCCAGAGTAGGTGAAACAGGAGCAGAGACTAACCCACCCAAAAAAGACATGAATAACAACAAACAACAAAAATATTACTAGCAAAAAACCAACAGTGTGTGCAATCTTGTGGAATGATCCTTTACAGTTAAAGGATAACACAGGAAAAAGAAGGGTGAGCTTTACTGCCTTTGGCACGTTGCTGACACTAGATGAACTACACAGAAGTATGGTAAAGCCTGGAACTCACATTCCAAAAAGGAGAGATGGAAGTTTCCTGGTGTGATTGATACACATAATTAAAAGAGGGCAAGGGTCCCTGTATGGCATTCTTTTACAAACAGTCACATCACCTGCACAAAGCAGCTGCCAGTAAGTTCACTGTACTGCTTACCTCCTCTTACGCAAAGACACAGTGAGCCTTTGCTCTGGGGCCACAGTAGAAAAAGGTCCAATGTCCCCAACTCATTCAACTCTGACCTTTTCTTATCAAGACAGCTCACAAATTACACACAAGCTTCCTCTTAGAAACAGCAAAATAAATTCAAAAGATGCATGCTTGATCTCAGCATAACCCCCACACAAATCACACAGATCAGAGAAAGGGGCATTTAACCCAGGGATTACCTAGAAACTCAGTTTATGCTCTGCCTATATGGTATGCTGCTATCCAAATCTACTGAGTCATATCAGGTGTTCTTGCACATTCAAAGAAAACACATGACCAGAACAATTTTAGTTCCCCATTTCACACTTTCTGACCACAAAAACAAGAATGTTTCCCCCATCAGTCCTCAGTGGTGAACAGTCCCAAAACCAAAATACTGCCAGTTAAAATCATACTGTGGGAAAGAGGAGGAGAGTAAACAATGGCAGGGGTAGGTGCACAGTAGGTCTCATGAAATAACACCTCCTGCCTTATTTGGGGAAAAAAAATTCACTTCATCTCCTCTGCTGTTCTTCAGCTTCTGCTGCACTTCCTGCCTGAGGAGAGGGGCCGACTTGTCATGAGAAGCAGCAGGCAGCACACGCTGTTTGCACTGAGGAAGTGTTGTCACAGCAACTCCACCTGTATCTTTTACAGTTCTGGAAAACAAAAATATTCACATTCTTGGAAGATGAGAAGAATTGGGGTTGCTGACTGATGAAATAGAAACAAAGAAGATTTTGAATTGGGGTGGTGGTGGGGGAAGTATGACTGCTGAAAAGTTACAGAACACTTGCTACCTAATCATACATGCAAGCCAGCCAGTCAATTTTAAATCACTTGAGAGGGATGGAGGAGGACACAACCAAAAATCTCAGTTTTACTCTACTTAGATGAGTAACAAAGAATGAAGAAAGGGAAATTCTCTTCACCTGACAAACCCAGAATACTCTTACTGCCACTATTTAAATGTCACCTTCCCAGGTGACACAGAACAGTAACAGACAATACCATAGGATCAGTTCACTTTTTACTGAGCACTGCATCATTACACCAGTAGGCGCACTCGTATCACTAAGACTTTCATGTGTGGCAGCAGATGTATTACTCTTCCTCTCATCAGCCCTCAGCCCACAGCCCACCAACCTGTCCAACTTCACTGCAAGTCTGCGTGTGCTGGCAAGAGGCTGAAACAGAAGGTAGTGCCACGACATGCCCTTCACTGCTGGAGAATGAAATACTCTTTACTGAGAAGGCGACTGGGCACTGGAACAGGCTCCCCAGGGAAGTAGTCACAGCACCCAGCTTGACTGAGTCCAAGAAGCATCTGGACGATGTGCTTAGTCACAAGCTCTGACTTGGCTGGCCCTGTGTGCGGCCGGGGCTGGACTCGATGATCCTTATGAGTCCCTTACAACTCAGGATATTCTGTGATTTTACGACTCCAAGCACAATTCTCAAGGAAGCCCCCTCCAAAGATGCCCACAACCCTGCTGACCATACACAATTCTCTTCTGGTGCTCTGACAGGCAGAAGAGTGCTGATGGGTGCTGAGGTCAGAGGACACCACACGTCCTCCATTAGCTCCTCCCTGTCCCGAACAGGCTGGGTACACACCACTGCACCCTACAGTGCAACTGAGCTGCGCTGCGTGGAGCACAGTGAAGCCCAACAAGATTAGCATCATGAGGATCAGGACTGTATTGCTAACCAATTACTCTGCTGTCATAGAGACTTTTAACTGCAATACTGCAACAACACTATTGTAGGCTAATACTAACTTCTGCATTGAGACAGCAGGAGAACACAACAAAACAGTCTGTCTAAGCATGTTTAAGCAAAGCAGCATTTTTCTCTAGCAGCCCCATTTTTGGCTATTTGATTAGAAACAGGGATATTAAACTTTAGTTAGCAATAGTTACCTTCCAAAAGAAGTTAAAAATCTAGAAGATGGTCGCTTTAAAACTAGTTCTGTAAGTGAGCAGGAGGATCACCAGAAATTTGCCACCACAGATATGCTCCATCTCCGTCCCATTATATCTACTGCACTATTTAGTGGTTTCTGGTTTACTTGTATATTAAATGGCAAATTATAGTATAGAGAAAAAAAAGGTACTTGCCAACAAAGGATTAAGCACTCTCAAGCTAGCTTTTTTTAGAATGCATCTTCCAACAAATGCAGGAAACTATCTGGAAGTGTTATTCAAAGGTGCCTTTCAAATCACACTAACGTGCAGATTCCAAGTGTCCTAATTGAACAACTCCTATGATGAGAGCAATAGGTTTATATGAAAAGCCTTAGAAAAAGGTTTAGAAATTCTAAGAAGGCCTTTCTGGGAGCATATAAAAATAAAGTAACATTACTGGACTATCTGAATGTTCTTCATAAAAAGACATTCAGGTTTCCTTTTCATAAGACACACTACGAAACGCTACAGTTCAAGAGAACAACACAGATATTTATCATACTCTGCCCTTTAAAAATCAAAGGCAACCAATTATACCCAAGTTCTCTCTCATACTTGCATCTTAAGAAGAAAAAGATTAGGGAAAGGAGAGCGACCTTTACAATTCCTCTTCCCATTCCTTCCTTTATTTTGCTTGCCCAGTTATATGCTATCTCTTTACGTAACATCAAGTGCATCTGCAAACAGAAACACCTACATTTATCAAAAAGCACAGATTAGAGCTGCTGATATAAGACACAGATCACGTAATTTCTGCGACAAATCCTCTAGGATCCCAGCACAAAGGCACAGGTTTATGAGGGGGTGAAGGGCAGACCTAGTTCATGAGTTTTCCTCAGCTCTTCCAGCTCTGTTCAATCACATATACCAACAATTATGCAACGGCAGCAAAGCCCAGAAGGAGAACCTAGCACTCACCATATTTTCTTCACCTGGTGTTGAGCTCTCTCCTACACACTACATACAAACTCACAGGGGTGGGGTAAAGTCTACCGTGACTCTACTTTGCAGGCTGAATTTATGTCACTCCTCACCCAAGAGATGACCCAAGCTCGGAAGGGGGAGAAGCAAATAAATTAAAAATCTGAAACACACCTTCAAAACAACTGAAGCAGAACACTACCTTCAATTAAAAGACAAGTAAAACTTATTTAGCCGGTTATCCTCTCAACCAAGAGCAAAAAACCCAACTCATCAATTCCTCTGCTACTCAAAAGAGAAATTCTTAATCTTCTTGATGAACACATCTATCTTTTACTTACTTTCGCAAAGATGGAAGATACTGAAGCCTATCTTTGACTTAGTTTTTGGGGTTGAAAACAGAAGAATTCTGGAGCAATGTCTCTTTCAGGTGCACCAGTGCAAGTGTTGGATACCAAGTCTAATAAAGTAGTATTTCAGCTCTATGCTGTACTTTATAAAAAGAGAGAACCTAGCAACAGTCTTTGATAAATCCATCAGTCTAGAAACAGGCACATAAATTGTCTGTGTACGTTGAAGGCAGAAAGATACGTTTTCCAGGTTTTTTCTGCATGTGGTGGTGACCACTGATAAGAATAAAGAAAGAATGAGCAACGAAAAGAAGCTACTCTTGGTATTTGGTATATTATTCTTACTATTTTCAGTATAAAACATGTTAATGTCTTCATATCAAATAAAATATATTTAAACTGAGAATTCATACAAGCGTTTCTTAAAATCCTCCCCAAAAGCCATGCTTTATAGTGAAAAGCAAAAAGGGCCTCCTTACCCATACACCATCCCAGAAAACACTTCTGTGTAGCTGTTTGTAAACGATGCTTCAAAACAAACATACTAAGACATTTCAAGACTGCAAAACAAAGGGTTCCGAATTGTCAAGATACATCAGCAACACCAATCAACAGATGCTTCAGGGAGACTCTAGGATATGCAGATCATGCTAAGACCACTTTCCAAGCAATAGGCAAAAGAAACCACACAGTTCTGCAGTCAGCAGTAAAACTATCCCGAGGAAATTGCTTTCAAAAATTGACAACCATATCGTCGTGGGACAATGGCTTGAATTTTAACTAGCACATTCAATGTACACAGCAAATCCCTGGGGTCACATGCTGTATGACTTAAACATTACCATTACGCCAATAAACTTTCCCACTTCCAATTAATAACACACACAACACCTTGAAAGTCAATCCTTCCTTCTGGAAGGCCTTTGTGCTTTAAGGCATAAAGCAGACTTTCAAAAAATACACCTGCCACTGCAAATACCATGTGGACTTCTTTTAATGAGCAAATATAAACTTATAAAGTTTTTTTTTTTAAACAGCGTATCTAGGAAAGCTTGAGCTGTACCAGGCAAGGCAATTTTGAAGCAGTGCACTGTTGCAGCTGTTCTAGTCCCAACGGACCAGAATCCAGCTTGCTGCTGCCACCGTCTCCTGAAAGAGGACTGGAAGCTCACCTAGAGTATCCACAGAAACTCTGTGCATCTCTGAAAGGCACATGACCAGGGTACCGAAAGGCACATTATCACAGAGGCTTCAGCTCTTGTAGCCTAACAAAAAGAGCGCTCCGTCTGGGTCAGCACTGACTTTCTGACTAATCAGGAGTCTGACCAGACTCCAGAGCTGTGTGCTGCCATTTCTTTTTTTTTTTTTCCTTGTTTACATGGACAAGACCTGTGGATGCAGCCTGGGCAGAAGAGAGGGAAAGAATTTTAGGAGGGGTGTTTATATTTTTGCACTCCGTAGATTAATTTCCTCCCCTTTCAAAGGTCTAAGCACATACGTAAGAACTGATGTCTGTTTTCTTGCACAAAGTGCAGTAGCCTGGATGAAAATCAGTGCATTTGAGGACAAGACTAGAGCCTTCCTTAATATTTCAGTTCAGTCCTTCACCTTGATGAGCCTATGAATACTAAGAAGCAAAAATAAGTTCGGTAATAACCGCAAGGTAAGCATGCAGAAGGAAAAACCCTACGGATTCTGTAATCAGCTCTACTAACAGTAAATGAAGAGCCACACAGTAGATAAACATCGTGCATCACTGTTTGCATGAAAGAGGTTCCCTCTGTTTCTCTCCATTCTGAACGAGCAGAAAGAGACAGTCACTAGTGCAAGGAATAGAAGACCTACTCTTCTGACATGAGCTCCGTATCAAACTTCTTAGCCTTGTGTCCTGATAGTTTGTAAGCAGAGATGATTGAGACGCACACAGACTTAACAAAGAAATAGCTTGCTCTATAAGCTACGTGCACAGTACAAATTAACTTTCTTGTGAGGGGATGCACCTTTTTCACATAACACTACAACAAAGTGACCAAGATGCTTAAGAAAAATCGTATTTCCGATTGTACTAAGACAAAATACCGAGAAACTCTTAATGCATAGTAAGCTTGTGCCTACGATTTAAAAACACGTTACAGTGCACTCAGCATCTCTATCCAGAAAGTCAATGCATCTGTAACAGAAACCTGAAAGAAAAACATCCCACGTATCTGCTATATGCACATATTCCCCCCTACACATCCCCGTACTAAAACATCTATATTTTAACACTTATTTACATCTTTATATTTGTACATTTTAAATTAATAAGACATTCTTACCTGTATATCCTGCCCACCAGCCCCAGGAAGCCACCATAGCTAAAAGCCACTTAAATAACACTCCTTCGATATACCAGAAGCTTTTACTATCCAACACTCGGAGGGGCTGCAGCACAATTAAATACAAGACGTAGGACGGAATAGCAACCAGGTTATTGGCGACCATAAAAGCGAACCTGAGGAGTGCTTTCAGGCAGGTATAGCCCACCCGCTGGGCCTGCTCTAGAGTCACGGCCATTCTCTTCAAAGCGGAGGGCGCGGGACCGTCCTACGGGCAGAGGAGAAACAAGGTACAGGTAGCGCTTTCCGAACGGGGCGAGGCGAGGGTGCCTGCCTGCCCGCCCGCCCCAGACCCAGCCCCGACCCAGCTGGCCCTGCCTGCCTCCGCCGCTAGTCACCAGGGAAAAAAAGCTATCCCCGCTCCAGGGGGGAGGACGAAGGGAGCGGTGCGACCCTGCGGCCGGTGCTGCAGCGGGGGCCATCTCACCCCTCCCCAGCGGGCTCCGAGGGACCCCTGACCGCAGCACCCCTGAGGGGCGGACACGCGCGGTCCCAGTCCGCCTTCCCCTACCCCCACCAAAAAAGGTCGCAGGGGGGCTAACGCGGCTACCGGCGGCCTGTCCCCCAGCCCCAGAGCTGCTGACAGGAGCCGGGGCCCGCAGGCGGCGCTGAGGGGAGCGGGCACTGAGGGGAGTGGGCGCCGGCGGGCCCGGCCGCGGGACTCACCTCCAGCAGGGCGGCGGAGCGGCGGCGGAAGCGGCGGTGGGGCTGGGGGAGCTGGG
>VZTU01018393.1:92469-110737 GCA_013400835.1 Zapornia atra | reverse complement strand
GCAGCCGAGAAGCGGGGCTGGCGCTGCAGCGAGCACCGCCCCCCGCCGGAGAGCGCGGGCGGCTGCGCCCCCCGCCCCCTCACGCACAGTCACACGCTCGGCAGCGCGGAGCGGCCCTCCTGCCCCGGAGGGCGGCTGGACCCGGCCCCGGGAGCGCATCCTGAACAGACCCTGGGGAACTCCCGCTCCGCGGAGAGAACAGAAGCAGGGGCCGGCCCTGCGGCGGCCTCCTGCCCCCATCCTGGAGCCCGGCGATGGCGGGACGATCGGAGAGCAACACGGTCTGGCACACCGGAGCCCGCGGAGGCCAGCTTGTTTAACTCCCCGTCGCAGCTCTTCGAAAGCTGAGGGCAGGGGTGGAGGGGAGGCTGGCGCAGCTCTCCGCAGCACCACGAGAGACACTCCCGCCCCGGACAGCAAGAGCCGGTCAGATTCTGCTGGAAAACCAACTTTCTCCATTCTCCTTCCCGCCCCTGCAACACCATCTTCTACTTCAGAACCCCCCAACAGAGCTGCAGTCATGGGGCATCGGCCCTTGCCCCAAGCTTTCACAGTCTCCTCTAGACAACCTGTACATGGAAGAAAACCACGCCAGGGTAAGAGATTTTTGCCCTCTGCATAACTGCATCATCCCTTGTGGCAACACAGAACTGGTGGCTCTCATCTGTTGGCTGTGCCTGTCAGGCAAGTCTGGTCCGGTCTTCCCTGTAACCTGCGGGCCCTGGAAGAGCCGTTGGGCCTCCTTCAGACCTCTCCAGACTGACCAGGCCCAGCGCTGTTCATCTACTACAATACGTACACTGAGCAGAGCACCTCAGGCAGGTGATCTTAACCGAGTTCCACCTCTTAAGGAAGAGAAGCACATGAAAAACTACAGCTTAAGGAGACGTGCAAGAAGAAGGTCCTTTGTGCTAAAAATAAAAAGGCACCTATCAAATTACAATACCTAAAGACATATCGCTTTCACATACAAACGATGCCGTGCGTAAAGCTAGACTCATTGTCTAGGAAACAGTGGACTTAAGACATGATTGCCATCAACAAAATTAAATCCCAACCTCCATTCCGGGAAGAAAACAAAGTTGTTATTGCATATAAATTTCATTTGAGAATGTAAAAACACAAACAACAAACTAGTGCCATCATGTTCTATTTGAGCAAAACAGACCTGCTGACCTTCGACAAAGAGGATGCATCTTGCATAAGTGTTTTTCTGTCTATGCTGTTTTTATTATAGGTTAAATTTGACAGCCACCTTAAACTATTCTGAAGCATTTCCAGCTCCAGAAAGACTTGGTGGTTTGGGTTTTGGGTTCTTTTTTCCCTTTATCTCATGCAGAGAACTCTAGGCATACACTTGAACTTATCCTCAGCAAAATTCTGCTCCAAAATCCTCAGGTAAAAACCAAAAAGACAAAGTTACATTCATTTTTTACATCCCAACAGCAAAATGACACCCTGTACATAGATTATTCCATGATGAAAAACCATTACTTGTTTTTATAAAACATGGTGCTTCTTAGTTTCACACAGTATGGTTTGGAATAATATTCTCAAATCTAGTACAAAGTGAGGGACCGCAGAAATTATGTTAGACAACTAATGAATTAGGCAATTTATACTGCAGAAAGGAATTGCACATGGGGAAGCAGGCGTACAAAGCATTCTTTGTCAGACTGACTGCCTTAAAGCTTGGGAAGCTGTGGTTTAGCATTTTGCTGAATGAGCTAGTAGCAACGATCCACCCCTGTTCCTCATTTCCTGGCCTTCACATGGACAACCCAAGTCCCAGGAAGCGTGCACAATGAAATACCGGTTGCCTCTGAAGAATCCTTTCTAGCATAAAGTAACATGTACATGATGCTTATGGGCTGTTACTGCAAAAAAAAAAGGAAACAGCTAAGCAGAAATAGTTCTTTTTCACTTTGATCAATAACTTCTGAGCTTCAGCATTAACAGTTTCACAACTGGTTTTTAGTTTTGATTTCTTTTTTAAAATTCTGACTTCTGGAAGCAGCCCCGTCTAATCTGAGCTTCATGAAACTTCATTGTATTTCATTTTATTATCATAAAAACAAAAGATTAATATAAGCAGCTCTCAATTTGTGGCCTTTTAAGCCATCTCTCTAAAGTTCACATTTTTTTTTTAACCAAATACCACCCCACCCCCCTGCCCACCCCGTTGCTATGTCTTTTCAGCCCTACAGAGATACTGCCGGACATGTCATTGCAAAGATAGATTTTAATGTGTTTATTAACTGGTAGATACAGGTGCTAACTTTGGTAGTATTAGATGATTAACTGATATCAAGGATTGCTAGAGCTGATAATTAAATACTGGACTTGTGTCCCACTCACCTCCAGGAAAACCTACAAACCAGAATCACAGAAAAAGGTTACACCTATTCATGCCTATGAGAAGGAAGAACATGTTATTACTGAGGTGGGGATGTTACCCAGTAATAAAACACATCTGTTTCCAAAGGAATTGAATGGAAGTTATCTTAAACAGCACAGAGGTTACTGCAAGGGAGCTGCAGAGTCTGGAAGATTCCTAATTCACCCAGGCTGGATTTGATCCCTGTATCTGGCAGCAAGATGCAAGTCAGGTTTTAGTCATCGACTCCTTGAGGGACTTTTGAAGATAGTATTTTTGTCTCTGGGTACACTTCAAGCAGTAATTAGCCACCGTCATACGCTACTGTTCCACAGCAGCTATCTGCATTCTAGCTTTGCCCTAGCGTTAGCGCAACCCGCAAGCATAGCTGCGAGGAGGGAAGGCAGTGCAGACATTCAAGTAGCACACAAGGCACAGAGGCACAGCTAAACATAATGAAATCCAGGTTCAAAGCTGTAAACACCAAATGAACTAAAATATTTGTTTCTGGAGTTCAGAAACAGCAAGTTTTGGAATGCTTTTGAACCTCTGTCTGGGTCAAAGACTGCTTGTTTCCCCCAACCAGTTTCAGACAGTTCTCCCTGCCTGCTTTCTTTGTAGCAAACTGAAGTCACAGATGCCATATGTTCACAGAAAACAGGGTTAGGCAGATCCACTGGTGTGCTGAAAACACTCAAACCAAAGTTGCCCTTAAAAAAATCATAAGGGCCTGTCATAAAAAGAAAGGAGCCTGAGAAATCTCGGAAATCCACAGAGCAGAGAACAACCGCTGCTTCCAACCTCTCAGAAAGAGCAGCTTGCTAACTGGGAAATTGTATACAGTTTTATTAAGAAAAAAAGGAGAACAACAGAAAAGATGAAAGTAAACAAAACTGCCAAAAGGAACTACAGAGATGGGAGCATGTGCAGAGCACAGACTGCTGGAAGATGTGCAACACAAAATAAGGCATATACTCAAGGAGCATAAATCCAGAAAGCAACTCAAGTGAATCAGGTAGTTAGCTTTAGAATTGAAAAACTAACAGTTTACAGAAGCACAAAGAACTTAACTGTGTTTTCTATATGCTGCAATAAACTAAGGAAAAAAAAATGATAAGGAAAACAAATAAATAAAATGGAGGAAGTTGTAGGGCCTTTTATAAAAGATATGAAACCTTTATCTCCTATTCTGAGCTGCTTTACAGAGACAGATATCCTAGCACAGGGAATTTTTGCATTACTGTCTTCAGAACATTAAACATTTCATTTGTTTTCATAAGAATAGTTAAATATTCAAAAATAGTCTGTAACAGTAGCTTTCATTACGTCCTCTGTTTGAGAGGCAAACCCACCTCTCTTCTCCAAAGCGAATTCTTAAATTTAGGGACAGTGCAAGCCACTGCATCTCTATCAGCTGTACCTCAAGAGGAATGGAGGAAATGTGCTTGTTAAAGTCCCTTGATCTTCAGTGGCCAGCTGTTCTTACAGCCTTTCTCTTACCCATCCACAGTACACCACGCTTTGGAGATTGAGTAATCTTTTAAAGAAATATGTGAATTCCTTCTGAAGACTCGCATCCATTTATCACACACAAAATGCAAAACCCAAACCATTTTCTTTCTCTGATCTTTTTTCCAGGAAGTAACTCTTATCAGACTATTCAACCTTTCAGTTCAAGATGCCTTTATTTGCATCTTAATTCCTTTAAGGACACTTCAGGGTAACATGAAGGAGCCATTAAAATTGAAGCGAATTGTGGCATTAACTTTAACGCTTACCACAGTCCTCTATTTATGTAAAAAGGCTTTCACTGAACTGACACAGTGCCCAAGAAGCTCCTGTGCCTTGCTCCCAACCCCCAGATCCCACATGCAGTACCCCTCACCAAGGTCAGCCCGCTGCAGACAGGTCAGCCTTGCCAGTACTACAGTTCTAGCACACAGAGTGGTCAGCTTTGCTCATTTTCTCTAAAATTTAAAGTCTTGGATGAAGGCCCATGTTTTTCACAGCAAACAAAATTATAGGCTCAGAAAATGTCACGAGGGTGACCAGAAATTTCTGGCTTATGATAATGCACTCTTCCTCTTGCCTGCCCACACCCTCCCAGCTTGAGTTGACATCAGACCTCTTGCAGTGTTAGTTCCAGCGAGGCTGCAGGATGCCAAGTTAAGGCCTCAAGTAGTTTTAGGGTCAATTTTCTTTTTTTCCTGGGAGGGTGGCAAAGAAAATTTCCTGGTTTGAAAGAAATGATCTGTATAAACACACAAGCACATAAACAAAAGTGTTATTGCTAGGGTAAGAGAGGCTGAGCAAGAGGAAGGTAAGAGAGGCTGAGCAAGAGGAAGGTATGTGTTCAACTCCAATTTAATCAGGAATCATTAAATGTTATGCAAATTGGATTGTTACATAGCTCTAAGATATTTCACTCTGAGATCTGTAAGCCTAAATGGCATCGAGTAAACATCTTATAACCAGGCATTATTGCATTTGTAATTTTGCTTTAGGGACTTTTATATAGGCATTGACAGAAGAGCAAAGCCTGGCTCCAGTGAGGAGGCATCCCCTCCCATTCCGCTCTAGTGCAGTGCTTGAAATTCTGTCCAACATACAGTAACATTTAAAGTGTGACACAGCTTCTAGGGCGAGCAGGCTGAGCCATAGCCAAGGAGGCCATATGACAGGGGAGAAACAGCTATGCTATATCAGAACAAGTGCACATTGTCACCTGTGCTACTGGGCAAGAGAGAAGACCACTCACATCTGATGCCGGGTCTGGCTGTGGTCCCATCGCTGTAAGAAGTCCTGCAGCAAAATGGACTTAAACCAGTAAAAAAATTAAAAAATAAAAATCTCAAGATGTGTACTGCACTCTGTTGGGTTACTGCTGCTCAACTGAATTGGCCAGCATAGCTGGGCGCTCTTTACAGGAATGTATTTTTGTCCCATTTGATAGCTAATCCTTAGCATGTTTTCCAGTGGTTTCCTGAGGCCAAGGCAGTGTCCAAACGGATTTGCTGGGTATGGACACAAAGTAATTGTTTGTAAACTCTTTCAGGTGGGGATTATGTTCTCAAGTTTTAGAAGTAGTTATTTATGATTTGTCAAGGGTTTGTTTTTAGTTTTTTGTACACATTTATTTCCTTTGTAGCACGAAAGCAACATGGTAACCAGCACCTGTACTATTTCACTACAAACAGTCTGAAGAGACTCAAAAGTATAAATTACAGAGGGGGGGGCAAAACCATGTGATGCTTTGGTCAAGGCTATCCTGATCTCACAAAAGAATTTGGGTGGATCCATGTCTGAATGTACTTAACTCTCTACTGCATAGCAAGAGCAAATCAAGGAAGTTTGGAGCTGGACAAGAACAGCACACTCAT
Source organism: Zapornia atra (assembly GCA_013400835.1). NCBI lineage: Eukaryota > Metazoa > Chordata > Aves > Gruiformes > Rallidae > Zapornia > Zapornia atra. The sequence continues at coordinate 104,980 of VZTU01018393.1, read as the reverse complement.
CTTTCTTCAGGACCATCACCATTTGTAGGAAAGATGCAAACACACAATAATACATCACATTCCAACAGCTTGCCAGTTAGCCCAGTTAGCCAAGACTAGCAGAAAGTGGGGCAGATGTAACCATCTCTCCTTTTCTTCCACCAGCTATGTGCAAATTTTATAATTGCCCACCTAGGCAGAGCTTGTTAGCCTTCATAACAATGCCCCTTGGATTCTCCATCTCAAGCTGTTTTACATGACATTTATACATCTTTATGATGTTTTTGGTTGATGTTTGTTTTGCATATCAGGAATAAGCACCCTCTTGTTGCAGCTACATGTTCTATAATTCACATGCAGATCCAGTAAGATTACTTGTCATGTATTTCACCATTATCCAAATCAGTATCACCTTCAAACACAAAGTTAGCTCCCAAAGAGTTAGGTTTTACACAGCCAGTCCCCTCAAGAGATGTTTCAATCTCCATAGAGATGGAGAAGTTAACTTTTCTGGCCACAATTTTTCTAAGAGTATAAAATAAGCAAGAGCTTAGTATTAACCATAGAGGGACAATGCCTTGAGTCTTAGATTTATGACTTTGGTTCAACAAAATACACATTTTGACAAGGCTCTCACCATCTCAGTAACCTAATACACACATCTGCCAACAGGGAAGAAGCCCATTGTTTCTGCTATTACAATGCCGTTTCATACCATCCTCAATTTTCCCTTACCAGCACCTGTAACTGAGCTGAATAATTCAGATGTTTTCAGGTGTTTAATTTCACATTAAAACTAAACCAAAGACTTTGACAGAGGCCACGTAAAGATGGGTAACTGATACACAACAATGCAACCAGATGGTCAGTGATGAACACTTTCATTTGTGACAGCACATAATGCATTTCTGCCACACCATGCAGGTACATCAATGGGCAGTTTGGAGCACAAAACTGGGCTCTCCTCTCAGTTACACGGGTGTTTTTCATGCACTGACACCACCACCAAGGGAACTTTGAGCTGAGGTTTTGTTGTTGGCCTTGGCTTGTTTTGGGCTTGTTGTTGCAGTTTGGTTTTCTTTTTTTGAAGGAAAGGAGCTCTGATTTCTTCAATAACGTACTGAATCTTCAATCCCTGTTAGATTGGTGATGGCATGTTTTATCCATGATAATCGATTTAGTTCCATTGTATATTCAAGTTTGTATTACTTCAGGCAATGATGATATGCTGATTATATATGACCTTGCACTTTGCAAGATTTTTATAAGCCCATAAAGTTTGCATAGGGAAGCATGGTACAAAGAAAGATGAAGCCAGCCTGCCTTTTGGGCAGACAGGACTCCTAACATTTTCTAGCTGTCACACTATTTTGCAATTAGACATTAACAAAAAAAAGAGTGTAGTAAAACCAGGGACTTGGCTACACTTGAACTAGTCTCTTTTTCTCCATCTGTACTGGCCAATTCAGCACTACATTGCGTGGTCCTGATCATAAAGACGACACATTGTGAGGTCATCAACTGAAGCTCCTGTTTCCTTCAGACCTGTTCGAGTTCATTTCAAGTCAACATTTACCAAACTGACTTGAGTTTTGGTAAACTCTTATCAACACCCAGTCAGTGTTTGTGGATCAAACCACAAATACAAGAGAACTAAAGAAATCCTTATCGCTGCTGCTGTTCTCACACTGAAATCCCCTGTGAATAGCCTGTTAAAAAAGTATCCAAACTACTTTATCCTTCCTGCATTTGTTGGATTCTATATCATAACAAGCTAAAATTATCACTGATGTTTCAGAAAACTGGTGTTTTTTTCTAGTTGAAAAAGAAAGTAGAGAGTCCAATGTAACAGTGACAGCTGCCTCTGCGGGGGAGGCTGTTTGTCCCTGTGCCCAACTCCAGCGGGTTCAAACCGCACGGTGCAAAGTGCAAAGATCCACTCCATCTGAGCTGCCTGAAGAACTGGCGACAGACTAATTGGGTCTCATGTCCACTGAGCATTTCTAGGAAGCAGATACTGTAAAATAAATACCATTGCTGATGTTTAATCAGGACTGGGGGCTGTTATAAAAGCCACTTAATCTTCTCTCCGACCATTTAGCACAGCATCCACCCCCCTTGCCTTACAATAACCACACACAACTCTTTTGCTTCACCTTCTCAAGACTATGTCTCACTTGGTCACCAACAGACGATGAACGTGTCTGTGCTGCAAGATAGTTACGCAGGTTTTGCTCAACAAGCTGAAGATGACTTAAGAAATAGCACAACACTGGGAAATCCAAACAGAGAAGTCACCTCATCATTTGCATCTAAGGTACATTCACCCACATCCTCTGCCGTCTCACTACCTGCTTGCTTCATGGCTGAAAAACACCTCTGCTGTCTCTGCTGGATGTGGAATACCATTGTCCATTGTTAACAGCAAGTAATCACTTCTTTGGGAAAAGGTCAGTCAAAATGACTGTTGGCATCAGCTAATCCTTAATCATTAATTTAGAGAACATTATTAGTAAGGCATTAAAAGGTAGCCTGCTTTTTTTCCTCTCTCCAGAGCTGAAGATGTAGGAGGAGGTTGAGTTTCAGAAAACCTTTACACAGTTTAGTTGTAGTTTCACACTGACTTTATCATCCTAAGCCAAGGACAGCCCCAACACCCAGAGGGAGAGGAAGGGAGGAGGCCGCGGTACAACTGCCATGTCATACAGCTGGCATCAACAAGGAGGCCCCTTCCCACCCTCCCCACAGCAAATCCAAGCTACATCACTGTATCCTGATTTATACGAGCCAGCAGCAAAGATTTACGCAACAATCAGCAGCAGCAGCAGCTGAGGAGGAATTTTCATCTAGAGAGATGAAAAAGTAATGCTTTTATATACTCACTACAGACACTCAAGACCAGTTTACGTCTGTAGACACAGCACAAACATGCTTCTAAGGGACAAATACCCTGTGTTTTCATGCCACAGAGACAAGTCCTACCCAGTGCAGTTTGGCATGTGCAGTAAGTGCTGGAAATTGTTCTTCCTAAAATACCACAATTGTTTATCATTAGTGCTATTGATGCATTTCAACTTAATAAAATGTTATAAAAGCCATTATGCTGTTGTTAACCTTGGGTAAGAAAAGCAGTCCTAATGGCAAGGATGAATCCAGCCAGACCACGGGGGATTACAGAGCTTGATTTGCTCGGCCTAAGCCTCGTAACGCAGAGCAAAACAAAGCTAAAGTTTCAAAATAATCAAGACATAACTGCAATGCTATTTTTGCTTGGATTTATTTGTCTACTATGTTTTTGGGAAAAAATTATTCAAGAACATAAAACCAGGAATTCCCTTTGCTAACAAAAGCGATGCAGATGGAAAAGAAAGAACCCTTTCAAACATCTGCTAAACCATTATCCTTTTCCCTCTGTATACAAGGATGCTCCCCTAAATAGTCCCTGTTTTCCCCACTCTCCTTTGGGCGCACATACACCCTTGTTGATCCCACTTGGCCCAGGCTGTGGTTGACCCAACCATCCAGTGTTTTATTCCCACTGCCTCACACCGTTTCAAATGCAAGTTCCACCAAGGTCCCAGCTTTCACCTTCTAGCACCACAAGGGTTCAAACTGAAGCTGGGGCCTACAAAGTCCAGAGCAGGAGACAGCAAAAGAGCATAACCTGGTCTGGCAGCATATTTGAGTGGGAAGTAGCACCTGCTGGTTTCTTACCTGAGGGCACACCATATTGTTCAGATGGAGACGCGGCCCCAGCTTCGAGGGGGAAAAAAAAATGGTAAAGTTGTGAGACTGATAAATGATGTCTGCTTACTAGTGTAACTCAGGCCTCTTCAAATGCTTCCACTAATAATTGTCAAAACTGTCAGGCAGCAGTGAAAGCCACTAGAATTAGATTTTGGGGGAGGAGGAGAAGAAACAGGCTAATGTATTGAGGTTCTGAAAAATTATCAAACAAAATGGGCCTTGTGTTAGTGCTGAGTGGTAAAATGATACATCGCAGGGAATTCAGTATCATAGAACCATAACTGCTTATCACACTGAGCTTTGAGAACTTTGTACTGACTTAATTGAGGTCAAAATTTAATTGCATGTCTTTTAGATAACATTTCTAAACGGCAGCATCTTCTTAAAGAGAAGACATTAATTCAAACCTTTTAGGCCAAAAAAATTTAGAGAGAAGCAGAAAGTTCCACTATTAAAAAAAAAAAGTAAAAAGTTATCTTGTCATAAAACATGTCTTGATTGGCAAACTGTAAGTAAGGATCAAACCAGTAATATCCTGAAGAAATAGCTAGATGTAGTGTAGGCTGGAGCATTTAACCCCCTATTCAGTGTTCTTCTCGGTATTTGTGTATTCCAGAGGATTTTTGCTTCCCAAAACCAGCTTAGCATTCTCTTTTCCACTGGTAATACTCAGTGATACGTGGAGTTTTAGACCCCTGAAGCAAAGCTGCTAAAATAAACAGAAAAATAAAATCCAGCAGTTGATGAGCAATTCATATGGGATTTGTTACAGCTCGGGAGTCAAGATGCTCAAGTGGCAAAAAACGGGACACATGTGGGGTAGTACTTTAATTCCAGACTATCTTGGTGCCTGAGATCACCAGCTGACAGTGTCATAGGGAACAACCCCTTGCTAGAGCAATCTCTTGGACATGTGAATCTGCAGGAGGATCTACCATGCCCAGCTACAAACTGTTTCTTTTCCTGAAGGCAGGGAGGAGTGGAAGCAGAGGCTTGACACCTCTAGTCAGCTATTGCTGGCTCGAGCTGGGGTGGAGGCTGGTAATTTGGAGTATTGCAGACACTATTGCACATTCCAGTCCCTACAACACACACTCATTGTGGTAACTTCTGTCTCCATGGGGAGGTAGTATAGGAGTTGTTACATACTTTAGCTGTTGATCATCTCTCCCCGTGAGGATAAGGTACGCCTTAAAAAAACAAACAAAAACCCAAAACACAACACAGCAGTCATTAGAGTAGGCCACAAAAATATCTCCTGGGTTCCACTCTGACAGACAGCAGGGGCAGAAGCTAGGACTGGAAGCAAGCATAAGGTATGCATGTCCCAGTCTGCAGCAGGAAGGCTCACATCCCAGGTGAGGAAAGGCACTTGTATCTCTGCTATTCATTATACTGCCAGACGCCTTAGTGCTTGCTCCTGGCCATCACATTTCCTAAGTGAAGTGTGAAGATGGAAGAGAACAGCTCTAATAAATCCTGGTCAGGGAGAGGCTGTTCCTCACTGTAAAGCAGGAAGGGTGACCCTACCACACACACACATTATTTCCCAGCTCCCTCTGCTCCAACATAATTTCCTCATATTACAACTTCTGCAAAGATAATTTAAAGGGAATGGCAAACAGAATCACCTGTTGTATTTGGAAGGACTGGCTGCAAACTCTGTTGTATAGGAGGACCTAATAGATTATGTCTTGAGAAGATGGATGAAAAAGTGCAAGATAGAAGCTGGCCAAAGACACAACTGAGTAGAAATCCACTCGTGAATCTGAAGAACAAAGGCAATAGGCTGTAGGAGAACAAGTTAATCAAGTGTTAGTATAAGACTGCTCAAATATACTACCTAATACACCCTGGAGAAGCCTAAACCACTGCAGGAAGTCAGGAAAATTTGCAAATCACCCCTCTGACCAACACACCCAGAAGCAGTCGTTCTTCACCAGTACTTACCAGAGGCCATAAAAAGCATCACTACTTGACTTATGATTAAAACAAAAAGATAAGAATATTGACTTGCAACTTGATTCTTGCATTCCTAGAGGCTAGAGATCAGCTGCTGCCAAAGCCTCATGCTGTCCCTGGTCATTATCTTTAAGAACAGGTGACAAACGAAATATCCTACAAAATGCAATAGATTAATACTCTGTTCCAATAGAAAAGTGTTCAATGCCACTGAACAACCTAAGTATTTGCTATTTTAGTTGGAAGCCTATATATTTCTAACATTACCACTGCTTTTCAGTAGAATCTCTACTTTATTTCTTTCTAGGTCCCTGTGCCCCTGTTTGGACCTCTCCATCCCATGAGCTATGTTGCTGGGATCCTACTAAGCCTGTAACAGCTGATCTGGTTCACATTGAATTTCAGTTGTAGTGTTATAAAAATCCTGCTGGGCTTCTACAAAGGTCATCACAATGTACACAAGTGTACGTCCATTTGTATCCTTTCACCAAGATGAACAACATGAATTACTGACTAAAACCTGTTCACGTGAACCTAGGCAGTATAAATGTGGCAAAGATAATGTATATAATCTGATCACACTAGTCAGGGACTCCATTACACAGGGAAACACAAGCCAGGACACTCGGATTTGTCAGGCCAGGCTACAGTTTCAGGTGTAGAGCTGTTTGCATGCTCTCGGCTCCAGGCTAAGTCTGCTCCTCAGTACACCTGCTGTCTGCAGACAGATCAGAGCTGCCTGCATAAAGGCAAACCCACTCCATTTTGAATTTGGGATGCAATGCTGTTGGATTGGCCATTAGAAACACAAGTACAGGAGCATGTAAATTCCAGCTATTGCTACCAGCTAGATTAAAAAGGATGCTTATGAGCAAGTCTAGTTTCAGCAATTCAGAAGCACTATTATGTTAGACTTGATCAAGTATACTTAACCATTACCTAGCATATGCTACTTGAGGGCATTAAACATCTCCCCTTCCCCCCCAACTCAAAACCAAGATCTTTTTCAAATTCTTTTAGAATTCATCTTTAATCTTTGCTGCTAGAGGTATAGCTTTGTTCAGTTTCTCTGACCTTCCACCCCCCTTCACAACAGCAGCCACACAGACATGTGCAAACACTTTAAAGACTTAAACTCTTCTAGAAAAGGTACCAAATTTGCATGCATCTCCAACGTGCTGAAGTGGAATGCCTACTCCACTGTGGCTCCTTCTACTCCTAGATAATCAAGGTAAACGATTTAAATATCATCACTAATCAAAAGTAGCAGTCTTTGCAATGATGGGATTCTTTGCCACTGCCTCTGTGACACAGGTAAATGTTTCAGTGTATCAGGTTGGGTGTCCTGCCAGCCTTGTAATTGAAGTGGCCTGGAAGTTTCAATATTTTAAGAGTGGCACAAATGAGTCATGGTCTCGTCTGCCTCTGCTGAACGTGAATTATATACCTCCTTCCAAATGAAGTCCAATGCAGAACTGCAGCAGAGATCCTGTGCCCTCTGTCAACCCTAGCACGCTGTTATCAGGATTTTTCCTACATTGAAGGAAGCTCATCTACGCTCTGTTTAGGAATTTGATTCCTGTGAACAGCTTGTGAATCCCTGTAGACTGCCCAGTAACCACTGGCAAACAAGTTACATCTCAGGCAGCAGAGCTGTAGGTCGCTACCCTTGCTGGACAAGACCCTTTCCATCTCTGTCCTGTAATTTCAGCCATCAATTTTTAATTACCAACACCACAATTAAGCACAGGTACAAATGAATCAGTGCTCAAACAGCTAAACTTATATGACTAATCCAGGCTCCAGAAGTACTTTATTAAACTGGTCAGCATTTCCTGGAATGTAAGAGAATAAAACGAGCTGGTTTTATTCTCAGTGATCTCTATTTCCAAACTGTAGTTTACTGAATATGTAACTTTATCAGTTGTTATTTTTTCCAGGAGCACAGAGTGGTGAGTTTTTCCCTCTTCCAAAAAGGAAATAAATGAGGTGATAATTAGTGACACATTTTTAAATTGCTAACTTGCAATCAAATTTTATCAACTCCCAGGTCTACACACAAGTGCTCCCCACCTCCCACCTCCACTTCCTTCCCACAAGTTTGAATGGAAGACGCTTGGCTCGTAAAATTTCTGCTCATTTCCTCTTCTGCTGTTCCTTTACCCTTTGAACGGCCAAATGTGTCAGGCCCAGCCCAGCAAGGCTGGGCATTTGAAGGGTAAATCAAAGCTAATTGAGTTGTCTAATGATATTGTCAGAAGGACAGATTTTCCTGAACATTTGACTCTTGGTTTTTGGGGTTTTTTTTAAAAAATATTTTTCCTTCAAAGCCACATGTCCTGGAGTCAACTACTCAAATTAAAAATGTGGAATGAGACTGTGCAAAACATGATTTATGGCTATCACTAATGAGGAGATGCAGCTGAAAGTAAAAGCTCAAGAGATTAAAAGTGACTTTTTTATTTTTTAAAATTTATTCAGATGGCATAGGTGAGTATTTGAGCTGGCCAATGCCAACTTCTCCCTAGGCTGCCTGGGAGCTGCTGGAAGCAGTCGAAGATTTAGAGCAGGAAGAGAGCATCAAGCTCCCTCCCAGCAGCTTTTCACACCAGAACTGATTTCCTCTCTGTGAGCAGAAGTGGTCAGACGCAGGTAAGAACTCCTGAATCAGAGAGGCCACGTTACACCACAGGTAACCTGTGGCTGACTCCACAGTAGATTATTAGCCTGCGAATGCTGTTATTAGCCGTGACGATAAGGGCAGTGCCCAGAAAGCTCAAAGCCCAGACAGGCCCGTTTCAGGTGATTAGGCAGGCATGGCAGGGGGCTCTCCCATCTGTCTTGTCCCAGCAAGAGCTCACTGTGCTTATACTACACAATGGGCCTCACCAAAAACAGATTTTCAAGTCACCGTATCCCTCTTGGTAAGGTGTTTCCTGGTGAGGTAGAATTTACATAAATATCCTCAGTGAATCATCAACATTCCCATCTGCCATTTAGCACCACTCAGCAGACCTGGACATGAGTACCTGGTCTGCATGGCTGCTCATAAAGGCATTTCTCAATAGCAAAAAAAAAAAGGGGGGGGAAAAAGATTGATTCATCAGCATGGAATTTTAAAATAGTTTCTCAAAATTACTATTGCCATGCCAAGTTCTGCACTGGCTTTATATTGCCAAGTTAAACTACTGCAGGTATTGCAACACAACAGGGCTGTATTGTGTTGAGACCTCCTTTTTAACTACACAAAAGGAAATTATATCCCTCCACAGAAAGCACGGTATTTTGTATTTCCACAGCACCAATGAATTTCTAAAACTAAACAGCAAAGTGTAAAAAATTAGGGGCTTGCTTTGGTTTTTGTTTAAATGGCAAAGCCAACACACAATATCTAGGTGCTTTTTGCAGTCAGGTTGAAGTATCAGGAAGACAATGCTATAGCCTTCAAGCTATCTTTGTTTCACCTGTACTGCTTCACTTCCCCCCAAAAAATAATCAGGTTATATCTTTGTTCTTAACTCACTGCATAAACCTTAAAGAAATACAGATTTCCAGGGGATCCACCAAGTGGGCTGTACTACCCAGATGCACTCAAAAATAATCCTCTCTGAAATTCCTACCCAACTCAAACACAACTGTGTCCTGAGAGGCCAGGTACATCTCCTCTGTGAGGATGGAAATGCACCTCAGTTCTTCACTGGTGACAGACACAAAAGCAACAAGCTATCAGCAGTTGTACACTGCAGACAGGATCAATTCACTGCTTCGGAAAAAACCTGTCAGAGTGACAGCTTCACTAAATTACTTCCAGCAATTAGCATAATTAGTTGCAATAGCTCTTGTTCCTCCCTCATCGAGGGAAAGAAACCTTCTGAAGAAATCAGACAACATTTTTTGTAAATTATTAAAACTCCTGGAATTTCCTATCTGTCTGTCTGAGGTGGGTGACTAGCTCTGAGAGGTCTCCATCCACGTTGCTTTTCCACGTTGCTCAGTGGGCAACAATCTAGTTTGAATATTGTCATTTGCAGAGCAAGTTCTGTTCATACATACCTGTGAAACCAGTGCCAGGGGATTTAAGTGACAGAAGTCTGGCTTTAGCCAAAATGTCAGGAGCGTTCATGTAGGAATAACACCAATATAACTAACAAAAAGGTGAAATTAGGACCTTGGCATCCACACACTCTTTGGGATTTTGCAAAGGAAGGCACATCGGGCAGCTGTCACTACTCACAACCGTTAGCTACAGCCCATATGCACTGCTGGCAAAGGAGGACATATTCCAGCACACCTCACCCACTCCAGGGCACAGACTGACAGCTAGCTGCAGGCTTGGCCTCATCCACTGCCCCACAAGGGCAATCCTCCCCTTCTGCGGCTTCACGCGTGGGTGGTGACTCAGGGCCGATGGGAAGGCCGGGCAGCTGGCTGCTACCGCCACAGCCACCTCTGCCCTCAGAAATGCCACAGGCCAGGCACAGGCGAGCAGGCTGCTCCCTCCAGACCTCTGTTAGATACAGAAATACAGCACAGGTGCATGGGCAGTCAGTCCAGCAGTAGATTATTACTTAAAGGATAAGCGTTAGGTCTCCCCAGCACCATCCTTGTACTGCCTCTGCTGATCAAGCTGCGGCACAGTCAGCCAAGAAAAATCTGCTGACTGAGCTGAAAAAACCCCAGAAAATTAAACCATTTTAACTGGATGAACTGATGCAAAGAGCAAAAACAGAATCAGGAATAAACAACATGGCCTAAGTGTGTGGCGTTGCTAAGTGAAGCATGAAACCATACCCTGAAGATTCACACATCTATCCACATGCAAGTTATTTTATATTTAAGTGTCCTCTAGTCCAATTGCTACTTGTTTTTTGCCCTGCAGTTACAAGCTTTGTATTAAGCACAGACAGCTATTAATTTCAAGTTAACTCCTTTCCTAAATTTAGGAAGCAGGGAAGGGATCTACAAGATGGACTGCTAGTAAGTCACAAACTGTTAAGCCAAGATATTTTTGATCAGCCAACTCACACAAGTCTATTTTATCTTCTTTGAAGCTTTGTAGACACCCCTGTCACCCATGAAAAACACTAAACAATTGCCTTGAAAACCCTAAGCTCAAAGCTGAGCTCAAAGCACACCAATGAGACCCTAAAAAAAAAAGAATGATTTAAGCTTAAGAAGTGACTATGGCCTAAGTTTTGTTTCTACACAGAAAAGCTGCAGTATCTCCTTGACTGCTCTACTGGGTCAACAGTTCAGCACCAATAAAAAATGAGATTATAGTTAGGTGTCCAGTAGACTAAAGAGTTTAAGACATCGTTGCAGGCTTGTTCTAGCCTGAGAAAGATTTTTTTTTCCTCATAATTAATTGAATACTCTTCTTACCTTTGTCTAAGATGCTTGGATCAGGAGACTGAGGCTAATTGGAAACTCTATTACCACACAGCCGAGCTGTCCTTCATTTTGATAGCATCACTTTGAGGTGGGCAAGAGAGAAGTAAACACTTAATCCTAAAAGCAAATGAGAACACCAAGAAGATCCTTCCTGTTTCTCAGCACTGCGCTGACAATCAAGAGTAGAGCAGCTTTTAAGTGTGAACAACTCTGATGACTGCTCACTGAAACACACGCGATCTGTGATTGCAATAGCGAGTTTGAGCAGCTGCTGTTTGTCAGAGATGCCTCTTGGAGTACAAAGAGCTCAGGAGCTATCTAGGGTCACCACTAAAATAGGCTGGTTTCCTGGGAACACAGAACAGCACCTGGCTTGCAGATTCACATAGGGGGGATGTTAACTCCCAACGCTGCACAAGGGATCTTGTAAAAAAAGAAACAGAACACTTGTTTTTCCCCTTGTTTTCAAAAGGGGGTTTTGTCTGTCACTCTCTCTGCTCTGCAAGCTCACAGTCCATAGTTCTGGTAAGCCTCCTTTTGCTTAGCATCTAAGGTGGTGCCCTTAGAGGCATCTATGTGGGGGAAGCCAAAGCAGCTCCAGTCAGTGCTTGGACACTGGGTTACAGCAAGGAGTGAAGCAGCGAGAACTAACGTTTCTTGGGTGCTACTCAGAGCTGCTTTGTGGGCTGGCAGTGCTCTTAAGGTCATCCCTCCTGCAGTCCTTTACTTCCCCCCTCCTCACCCTTGCTTTACACAGTGCAGATACCTTCCTACACCTGCACCACCACAAAAGGAACAGATTGTTTTGAGAAGATGCTGACCAAGGAGACAGCAAAGCACTGTAGGCCAGCAGAAAGATGACAGTCAGAAGCAAACATAGCTACTTTGAAGGCAAGATGCTTCCATACTGTGTTGTACATATATTCTCTCTATACATACACATCAGACGTAATTCAAGAGAGATTTCAGGAATGCACTGCAATTCATTCAAATCCTATCAACTCCATCAGTAACTTCAGGGAAGGCAACCCATGTCATCTACCTGGACTTGTGCAAGGCCTTTGACACAGTCCCCCACCACATCCTTATCTCTAAATTGGAGAGATGTGGATTTGATGGGTGGACCATCCAGTGGATAAGAAACTGGTTAACAGACCGTAGCCAAAGGGTGGTGGTCAATGGGTCTATGTCCAGGTGGAGGCCGGTGACAAGCGGTGTCCCCCAGGGGTCTGTCTTGGGACCGGTGCTCTTTAACATCTGTATCAATGACATCGATGATGGAATTGAGTGCACCCTCAGCAAGTTTGCAGATGACACCAAGCTGAGTGGTGTGGTCGACACCCTAGAAGGAAAGGAAGCCATCCAGAGGGATCTTGACAGGCTGGAAAGATGGGCCCGGGGGAACCTAATGAGGTTCAACACTGCCAAGTGT
>VZTU01018393.1:64793-91988 GCA_013400835.1 Zapornia atra | reverse complement strand
CCCTGGAGGTGTTCAAAGCCAGGTTGGATGGGGCCCTGGGCAACCTTGTGTAGATGCAGGCCTGAGGTTGGTGGCCCTGCCTGTGGCAGGGGGGTTGGAGCTCTATGATCCTTGGGGTCCCTTCCAACCCAGACCATTCTATGATTCTATGATTCTTTTAAAGTTGTGAAATCTCTGAAGAATTAAAGTTTTTAAAGTTCACACATGTTTAAAGAACCATTGAACTTGCTTGCAAGACTCATTCAATTCCTGTAGTTTCACAGTATTCAAGCCAAAGATAGGCATGTATCCACCATCAAATAGAAAAAGCTTCACTAAATTAAGGCATTTCAGTCCTGAAGTGAAACAAGTGCTTGTCCAAGGAAACAAAAAAAAAAGACAGGGAAGTTGAAGATACCATGAATACCCTTGATGAGTGCAACTTCAGGGAGTCATTTGTGAAACACTTAAATGACCTCAAGAGGAGATTACACTCTAAACTTGAGGAAGGCAGAATTTAACAGGAAATTCCTTCCCTGCCCCTCGTAGAGTTTCATGTTGCCTTGAGCAAGAGATCAGCCAGGAATCCAGAAGTGACACTTTCTGGTATGCCTGATCACAGGTTCACAAGAATGTGAGGACTAAGTACTTCTGAGTAGCTGCCCACATCAGCCAGAGAGAAGGCAGGTTAAACTCTGAAGCCAGAGCACCAATTACTATGGGCAGAACCACACATATTACGAGTACCTCCCCTCATCTTAATTTGACCATCTCTTCCCTGTCCCAGCCAAGAATTTATCAAAGCTAGATGAACCAACATCCTAATCATTAAAACTAGATAATGATCTAGCTGCCTGCATGAGCCTCTGTGGATTCAATTCCTAGCAGCAGCCTCAAGAATGCTACCAAATATGTTTTTCTTTTGACAGCAAGTGAACAAGATCTGCATAACCCCCCAACTGTGGGTGTGCAGCTGTGCACAGTGATCCAGGCACTGCTTGCTCTGTGGAGCAACATCACAGAAATGTAACTTGGGTCCCTATCACAGAAGTTCTTTCTAGATTCGTTGTTGCACATTGAGTACAGGCACCAGAAACAATGCAGGGTTCAAACAAGATGACCTCCCTGTGTCTATTAATAGTCAAGGATCACAGTCACCACTGATAGCTCCAGTGGCAGCCTGCTGTACAGTGTTGTAACTGTAATGGCATTTCTCACTTCTCTCTGGCTGTTTTGAATGATTGATTTCTACAGAAAGCCTTGGTTCCTGTTTGCCAAGTGTATTTCACAGTGTATTGGGAAAATACACAACGGTTGAAAAACAAAAGATGCACAAAGAATAACTTCACTACAAACCCCACTTAATGTAAGCCACTGTGCTTAAGTAAAAGGACAATTTAATAACAGGTCCAGGGTCTTTCCTGATCAGTGCACACATATAACCAACCTGTGAGCCAGCATGAGAAATCCCTCAGGATGTTAGAAACCCAGGTATTTGCACAGCAAGCCACCTTCCCAGACAAGCTAGCTTCCAATAAATAGTACTTGCTGTTTTCCAGAAGGCATTAGCCCTCAATCCCTGTATTTCCCATACCTGGCATCCAGATTTAGACTTCAGTTACTATCTGCCTGGCTCCAAAACTCATACAGGTTCCCAGAGGTCTACAGGCTCCTCTGGTCAGCTAAAAAAATTCATTTCAAGAAAAATGTAATCTTACTGGCTTGGAGACCTCAGGCCAGGGCTTTCCCTGGATGTTTTGGGGTGGGTTTTTTTTTAAGAGAAAGCTGGTAAATTTAGCTATCCACTGTGAACATCATATGACTTAGGAGAAAAGACTGCTCCCCTAAGTGGAAATTTTATTTCAGAGTAGTCCTGGAATGCTGCCATCAAGTTTACAGCAATATATTGGTCAATAAGAGAGAAACACACATTCGTTATCCAGGATAAAATACATCTGTACTGGTAGGGGGTTTTTTTTTGTATATTACAATGAGTGTTTTGTGGTTAAGACACTGATCTACAACTTTAATGAAAAAATCCAGCCAGCCACAGTTCAGACTCTCAATCTGATAGACCACATGCACAGCACTAGGTGAAACACCTTTCTAGACCAGGTACCTATACATAACTATAGATACATACATAACCATGTATATACACACACAAAACTGAGGTATACAACCATGGAAATGGGGACAGAAACCAGCACTTTCCTCAGCCAGGTTGAAGGGCAGTGGTAGTACACCTCCTGCACAAAATACAAGTCAGGTTTAAATATGCTGGTGAATTTTTCACAAGTATTGTGAATCTTCTGTTTCCATCTGGCACCCCATTTATCTTTTCTGCTTCAGATTACAGCCTGACCAAGAATATGATGAAATCTGCCATCATCACTTTTTTAGTCTCAAGCCAAGAGGAAGAAAGTTCATTTTTCTTACACAACTGTTACAGGAAAAACAGTGAGAACAATTCTTCATCCAGCTATGTCAAAGAAATCTAAGCTTGTGACAATTCATTATCATATTTTCTGCATATAAAGCAAGCAGGATTTGCAAGCTCTAGTCAGCTTCTACCATGAAACTGACCTGAAATAACAGTATATTAGGAATTTACCGAGAAAATAATGAAGACTTCTGCTCCAGTGAGAGGGATTAAGCCATTTACAAACTGCAGCCTGTAAGAGGTACCATCCTTCTTCCACCCCATTCAAGTGGGTCCTGCTTTCCTGCAGAGTGGTAAGTGGAGATGAGCACCAGGTAAAGGATGCGTTAGGTGATCTACTGCCTGAGGGTTGACACAGGCAGAATTCAGCCCTCAACATCTCAAAGGAAGCATGACAGAAATGTGCAAAGCAGCCTATTTCCAAAACTCTGAATCAGTTTCTGTATTGGCAAAATTAAAGTTACTCTGTAAAGGTAACAATTAAGTTTACTAAATTAGAGTATACAAAATTACAAAGCTTTGGTATACAAAAGCACTTTCTAAAAAACAAAGCAGTTAAAATGAATGACACCTTGCAAGTTAATTCCCCTCTTGTAAGACAAGACACCTTAACAAAGGCTTCCAAAATAGATACACTAAGACTTAAAAATAACATAGCAATCTTTCTTTTATGAGCCAAGAACAGTCATTGTTCCCACTTGTAAAATATTTGCCTTTTGTAAGACCCCCCCACCCCCCAACAGCAAGCCCTCAAGCAGTCTCCTCCCTCTACAGTGACTGGCTCTGAGGAGTGAGCTGCAAGTTTTTCCACATGTGTGCATAAAACAGTGCTGATGAAGTGTAACAATACACAGAGATTGGCCAAATACTAGGAATTACTATTCAAATGTCAGAAAAAGACAGCTCTGGATATTCCTGCCAATTCCTTCACATTGAAAGATACAGAACTTGGTGTTACACTCAGTTCAGTATTAACTAGTCAGTGTTTACTGATGTCCTGTGAGCCAAACAGGACCTACGTGCTTCAAAAATAGGAAGTACTAGTCAAAGAGCTCTTAGTGCCCCCTGCTATCAAAGTTTCTGGAACCTGTTGCAACAGGTTTGTAAACAGAAACGAAGAGATCAGGTAGAAGTTTGTGCGTTAAAAGCACAGATTCCAAACTTGCAGGGAGAGTTGCCTCTACTGAACTGAGTTCAAGTTTACCCCAGATAATTAAAAAAGCACCAGATTGGTATCTGAGACTTTCCAGAAGAAGGACGAAGTTGTAGGCCTTTCAGAAAAGCATCCAAAAGAACAACTGATACCACTGACCAGGTCAGAGTCACTCCTGGTAACTAAAACCGTGAGTATGCTGTTCTCTGCTGCTGCTGCTGCGACGGCGGCTGCCCCTGCTGCTGCTGCTGCAGGCGAACCTGCTGAGAGTATGGATCCTCAAGAGACTTCACAAAAATAGTCGTTTTAGGCCCAGTTTTCCAGACAATACCATTTGAGTCTATTACAGAGGACTCTACTGTGATGTTGTGGGTGCCCAGTATCACAAAGTTTAACAGGAACTGAGTGCTGAAGTAGTCGTTGTGTGGTTCCACCCTCTGCTCCATTTCATTGGTCATGTTGTCAATGGGAATCTGAGAACACAGGGAAGGTTAAAATGCCATTTTATACAAGTCTGATGAATTTTATACAGCTTCTGCTCTCTGTTTAGAGGAGAGAAGAGGAAAATCTGAGTTCTCAATTTTCCTAAACCAATGCATGTGCATGTTTGGGCCAGCCTGACATGCTTTTTCATTAATTTTTCAGGTTTTAATCTCTTCACAAAAGCAAGGCATCTAACAAGTCTTCTTCCCCGTGAAGTTCTAGTTTTCCAGAGTAACACAAGTCAGGAAAACATTACACCCTTCCTGGGTTGCTTACTTTAGAAGCAACTGGCTTTCCCTTTTCCTCAAGCAACAAAAACCAAAAAGCCAACCCAAGCCCACTATAACAGGCCTTTCATGAAGTGTCATGCACAATTTTTCAAACTGTTGACTTAAGTTCAGTATCTTCTCAGGTGTTATTTAATTTGGACAGCCTGTCCTACTGATTTCCATAAATAAAACCCCCTTGAAATGAGTATAAAGTCCTAGCAACTATGTGGTAGAGAATCTATTCCTCCCCCATGGAGTTTCATATTATATATACTTAGGTTGAATGTTCCTGTTCTCTGGCAGATTACTAATAACTTGTTCCAAGTAGCACAAAGCCTCTTTTGTTTGGAAAAGGTATCAGAAAAAAAGTTATCAGCACACAGGAGACTTCAAAATCCCAAATCCCCTCCATGCACTAGGTCTGGCTCTGGACAGTGACTGAACATTAACTGTCAAGTGAGAGGATTGTGGAGGAACCCATTAATTTCAATCTGAAAACTGCTAAACAGAGCCAAACAAAAGATTAGCTTTCTTGGTGTATTTTCCTAAAGAGTCCCCCTGGCTCTACTCTATCCATACCTTATAGTCTTGTCCAGATTTGCTCTGCAGCACTGAAGAGACATTTAGACAGACAGACTGGATTTTACGGAAGAGGCCTGGTTTGGATCCATGCTGAACCACCCCTTCCACCTTCAGGGCCAACTGCTGATTATTCTGTACTGCAATAGGTTCCGCTGGATTCCTTGGAGATGGGGACAGAGCGAGCTGAAACATGAAAACAGACCAAAAAGGTAGGTTGATGCCTCCAGAAAAGCAAACAAGTCAAGGATGAAACAGAAAAACTTACAGAAAAATTTCAAAGGAGAGGTTTTGTAGGGAAACCAGCAGATGAAGACACAGAACTTGTATCTGAGACTCATTGCTAATAATTAATAAGCATCAGCAGCAATACCAGAGGTAGTCTTTGAGTTTAATTGCACTTCAAAAGCAGTGGAAGTCTTCTACAAAATAGCCACATATACTAAGCTAAGCAGAGAAGTAAAACATAGTAAGAGCAAGTATGGAAAATCTCAAGGCCTTCACTTCCCAGAAAAAAGGAGCACTCGAGTAAATACAAGTATGACCACTGAAGGCCACACAGCCATTCTTAGCTGATAAATATTACCATTTTCTTCCCAGATACATGGAAGCCATGGGAGGGGGTGGGGGGAGAGCAAGAGATAGCAGCTTCCTGGTGCTCTGCTGCCAGCTGGGGCTTAACCCCAACAATAGGAACCCTTGCTTTTTCAAGGAAAAACAGCACCAAGTTTCTAAATGTTGCCTTCAAAATATTGAACTCTACAGACTCAGAATCAACAAAAATTCTGGTTAGTTTTTGGTTTTAAAGCTTTGCAATCAAAGAACTGAATCCTAATTGCCTAAGCCAAAACCTAGCAGCTCTTAATGATATGTACATATTCAAGATAAATCCAGATGCTATTTGCAGTTAAACATCTTCCCTAAAAACGCTAACACTTGATGCCCTCAGTAAGGCTTTTCTCACAACACAGACTCTATAGAGAAAAGCTCTAGGCCACATTTGAACAGTACTTACTTTAATACTTGTGGACTGCAGCTTTTGAAAGAAGTACCTTTGAAATGAAAGGGGTACCTTCAGCAACGCAATGACAGCATTGCACAGACAAGCTGTATGCTGCAAGAAACAGACAAAAAAAATTGAGAAAATGTCATTCATAGCACAGCAATAGAACAAGACATGCACTTGAGGCCCTGAAACAACAGTCATTCTCACTGTCCAAAAACACACTGATACAGTTACAGGATAACCGCCACGATAGCGACAGTGACTAGATTGTATTCTGCTCTGGAAAACACAGGGAGGTCAAATCTTTTCAGTCCTAGTGTCAGTCAAAGCAGGATCTGCTTGAAACACTCATACACAAAAGCCTCATGTACAAACTCTCAAACAAATGCACAGTAAACAAGACTGGCAGTTACCACAACTTAATACAGTGCAGTAATTTTTGAGCTTCATGTCTACTCTTCCTTTCCTCACTGCACTACACTGTCCTTCTGGCTCAGAGGAGCCAAGGCGTCACTACTGAAGTCATCAGGCTGCACTGATAAGGAGCCAGTAACAACCAAGTTTATAAGGTGTATCTTTGACATGTCTTCTACTAGGATTCAGTAAGGACTGTTGAATTTAGAAACAAGGCAAACAGATGCCAGCCATGGCAAATTAACTACCGTGTTCCCATCAACACGCGCTTCAGCTTTACCATGTTCACTGCCAGTAGAAGAGGAAGCCACACCACCCTAGCCCTGTAAAGGAGTGCATTATCAGCTCACTGTTTGCATTCAGCACACTTTACATTGTGTTCTCTGATGACCTGCATTGATAAGAGAAACCCTATACTCACAAAGCAGCATTAACTGCCAACAGCCCAGCAAACAAAGCCAGGCTATAGCACTGGACCCTCCAGCACTCTGTGGGGTAGGGGGAAAACTCCTTCAGAACAGCATGAACGAAGAGAGCACCTTCAGTACTGGAATGCAGGTGAGGAAACATCTGACAGACTTCACCCTGCTTTTAGTTAGTTTGTAAGCATCTGCTGTATTCGTAGGATTGGAATTTAAAGCTTTTTTAGTCAGGCCAGTAAGGTTACAGATGTCTATGAAAAACCTTTTATGAACTATTTTCACAGTAATGAGCCTCTGTAGAGGCCGTTTGTGCCAGTAAGAGGTCATGTTAATTAAGAGTGTGCTCTTCAACTTCTTTCCCACCAGAGATACATGGAGTTGCCAAGTCTTTGGAACCTCTGTGTATAGAGTATATATTTAAAATTTTTACTTGCCAAGTAAGACACAGGAGCATACTTCCTGTTGAGGGATTCTACTTCTTCCAGTACATGATTAAATACAGACATCATTCTTCTTTCATATTCACTCTCAACATGTGCTGTTCCATTCGAGCTATATTCCTGGAAACTGAAAAAAAAACCCCAACCAACTTATCATACCTAAAATGCTTTCCTCCTCATAATCTGGGAGGCTCATACCCATAGGCCCTGCAAGCCCATCCTCTGTTAAAACCTGAAAACCATTATGAAATAACTGTCTTTCAAACTGCTTGCCTTTTTTTATAATTTTCCCACTAGAAACTTGCACTTTACATTTAATCCCTTTAACTACAGCTTATCCACCACTTTGTCCCCACCCTCTCTCATTTGAGGCAGTCACAGGTCTGGCAGACTCAGAATGCTTAACTCCTCTAAATTTTATTTAGGCCCACAGTGTTTGTTTTTAAAAGTCTCAGCTTAAGCAAAAGCAAGACAGCCAGAATTAAAAATAATTATGTGAGTTTATATTGTCTTGTTTTGAATACAATTCCATCTCCTAGACACCTCATATTTTGAAGTCCACAGCTTCTTTTTATTTTTTTACACATGATCAATACCTCTTTTCTAGGCAATGTTTAATTCATGAGTAGGACAGCCACTTCAGATGTTTGCTTCTATTTTCAGTCATAAAAAAAAAACCCCACAATTAAAAAGATGTTCATTGACACTGTGTTCCATTTAATCTCAGCCTGAGTTTTGAAGTGTGATTTGATTCAGAGGCATTTCAAGGTGATTTTCTAGTGGTAAGTTCTCTTAAGAGCACCGGGAGATGGTTTTATACTGAAAGTTTAAAACTTATTTATTGCATAAATTTTCCCTGCTCTGAAGAAAACTAATGTGCACAAGCCAAAACAGTAGGTATGGGAGTTAACAGAGAGTGACAAATTCAAATAGGTGGCTAAAGATACTAGAAGTTGTTTATTTTAATGCAAGTCTATATTTATAACAAGTCCAGTATAATGCTCAAGAGCAAAATCAGTATAAAAGGCAGTACAGGAAACAGTCCCAGGCATGGCACAGCAGCAACAGGTCCTGAAGTCTGACCAGAGTAGTGTTAGAAGCATGCCCTAAGGATCTCTGAACACCGTTTAAATTCCTTGGCTCAAAGCCCCAAGGGGCTTAGAAATAAGCAGCAAAGGAGTAGAAAGTTGACTACCAAACCCACCTTGCAGATTCTGGATCCAAAATCAGAGCTTCGATTGCATGTGAAATCAACAGGCAGCTCTGCTGTTGTCTGGTATTAATGTTAAGGAGCTAAAAGAAAACTGGGACCTAAGAAATGCAGTCTACTTACTGGCACTTATCCTCATTTCTCCAGCTTTTGTGAGGTAATCCTACAGTCGTTACTCCTTTAGTAAACAGAGCAGGAACATGAAAACCCCAAGTTTTATGTTGTTGCAATTTGTGTCATAGCTTATTCATAAAGTAATTCCAAACAGTAGTATGGCAACGTTCATTTCCAAATAGGGTTAAAGCAATGGGTACCTAATTTTAATGGTATTAGCTATTTCAAAATGACCTTGTGCCAGCCTTCACAGAAAAGGCTGCTAATCTTCATGCTGTCCACATGAGAAAAGTGGCCAAACTGCAAGATTAAGAGGATACAGTTCTACATTCCTTAGAGTTGCTGAGTCTGCATCAAAAGATGACTGATACAGATCTCCATATCGTGTAGCCAGGCTTCGGAATTCCTCCATTGAGTGCTTCATCTACAGAAACATTGTTATTAGTCAAAAAACCCAACACCCTTTCACATCCAGAAAAACACTCCATTATAACATGAATAAGACCATGTACTCTGGCAATAATATATGAAGTTCTTGCTTCCTCACAAAGACAGCGTTACCCATGTGACAGGCTTATCTACACATCAAACTGACATGTTTCCTGGAACAGCACCAACGTGCCCTCCTTTGGTTAAGGACTACAGCAAAACAAAAACCCCAACCACCTCTTCCCATTCCCTACTGATAAATCAAACCCCTCTGTCTTTCCAAGATTACCCACCGATTCTTTCTTGCATACTACCTGCATTTCACAAGCAAACTCTCTTGATAGTCTACCCTGTATGAAGTCAGCTGCCACGCATGGAAAGGAGTTGCAGTACAACCCTGAAGTATATATTCCTCAGTGTAATCACAGCATCTGGGGCGTTTCGAAACAAGCTGTGTGAAGTCTTGCATGTAGAGAGCCACCCTGTAAGCTCAAACTTGCAGCACGTCCTTGGAAGCTGCATGCATGACATTCATACAGGCCTGCTACAGGCAGGCATTTTTATAGCTACAAGTGAAAACCAAGGCCCACTAGTTAGCAAAACTCATCCTTACTGCTTTTCAGCTCTCAGACATATCTTTCTTGAGAAGCAAAATCTGTACCAGACAAACCGCACAAGAGCAGAAGAACAACACGTGCCTGGTTGGAGATCCGTCCACACCTTTGGAGATCATTTCCTGATGTCATAGCAATGGTTGTAGCAATAGCTGGTGGGGGACTTGTTTTGAGGCTGTTGCAGGTGCAAATAAGTTGAGAAAAAGCTTGCAGAAGGTCAATCCTGAGTTTCACAAATCCGCACTGAAAGCTCAGAGGATTAAGCGGTGTACTAGCAGCCTGAAACACAGTGAACAGGAATGCTGGCAATCTAGGTCAAAAGCAAACATGCTAAAATAGCTTTGCAATGTCACTGAACTGTCTCAGACAACTGAACCCTTCAGTTCAATTCCAAACTCTTTTAAAACTACATTTAACACGTTTGCTCAGTTTAAATCATACTGAACATGAAGGACACAAGTTAGGTCATACTAAAACCTTATTCCAGGCCCATCACCCTTGTCACAAACGTGACTTAAGCTGTTAAGGCACCTCTATTTCCTCCTTCTCCAAGGCCAAGCCATTAGGCTTCAAATGACATTAGTCCAGACAGCCCTCGCCATAAGGGAAAGCACACTGAATGGGAAAGCAAACACACACAAAGGACTGAACAAGTGACCCTCTGCATCAGGAAGGAGAGAGAATTGGCTAATCATCTGCAACAAGGGGGGAGGGGGGATAACCTTTGATTTTTTTTTTTTGAACTGTGAAAGGGACAGGAACATTACAAAAGCCCTGAATCTTTTATTTGATGAAGACAGGGCTACAGTTCAGTGACAGCTAAGAACAGTAAACAACAGAACTCCAGGGGAGTAGACATGCTGCTATTATTTAGAAAATATGGTTCTCTAAAACTTTGCTCCCTGAGAGCTTACTTGACTTAAAGAAGCATCTGTGAAGGCTTAGGACAACCCAGGAGGGGGTGAATAGCAGCATTTGATATTTGATACTACTTAAAGTATCCATATTTAGTTTTCTTATACAGTCAAAGATTTTCAGCAAAATGCACTTTTAGTGAGAAAAAAAAAAAGCCATCTGCAAAACAAAGCACAGGGACTTTCTCTTACTCAGAGCATGAAGGATGTTCAGCTCATGGATGTCTTCCCCAGTGCTTTTTTATTCCTCAACAGAAAAGGTCACTTCTGGAGGCAAGACATTACAACCCATCCCAAAACCTTACTAAAAAACATTTCTTTGTCAGCAAGAAAGGAGCAAGCTAGCTTCTCACAAAACATTGTGCCATCTGAGAACTGGCCCACTACTGACAAAAGTCAGGAAAGATCAGCCAACTGCAACCATTTTAAACTACTGAGCTAGATTTCAAGCAAAGAAATAAGACTATTTCATCACTTGAGCCATTCTGCCCCTCTTATCTACCACTTTGCTTTCTCTAAAGGCATAAAAAGAATCCCCTTTTCAATGGAAATTGTTCAGTTTATTCTACATGGGTGGTTTCAGAAAACCCTCTAGAAGAGATCTCACTGCAATGTAATTGCTCTACAGAGACTACAGGCTTTTATAGAGAGTAAAGTACCAGTACTTTTATCAGAAAATCCAGACATTTTTAGTAGCACAAATTGTACTTGATTCTTGTAAAACTGGAAATAAGCTTGTCTCATTAATACAGCAATTTACCTTATCTGCTACCCATATGTAGCCATGGGCAATGAGCTACAATTCTTTTTTGAAAGTGACAGAGAGTTCTTTGGCTCAGCCAAGTTCTTCTAACACCACCATTTATCAACAGATTTAGAGTTAGTGCTACTTAATGGTTACAAGTAGTGCTTTGTTCAAGTTCTGTACGTTCACTTAGATGACCAGCAGTGAAAGATAAGCTGGTCCTATTCAAAACCTTTGCTAACTATATTAAGTACACAGCAAGACAGAGAGGGGCCGTGGCTGATGTGCTCTGCCCCATCCTTCCCCACCCCTCATCCACAAAGTAATGGGACTTGTTCTCCCCTCAGGGTGGACTAACTCCCACAAAAGAGCAATTTGCATACAGCAATGCAAGAGAGTTGCATGCATAGCAAGGAGGACTTGAGAAATTTTCTGACAAGATCAGAGGCTGATTATTTCACCATTGCTAAACTGGCCTGACTGGACATCTGCAACAGATTTACCAGCAGTGTCCCCTAGCTACAAAGTGTACAGCTACACAGGGTTCGTCATACACACTGATCATCTGCAGTACCAACAGTGCTGAGTCACACTCTACATAAATAGTAGCAACAGTAACACTGAAATCAGAGGGAAGAGGCAGTAGAAGTCCTCAGCAGTAAGGTCGTGTGCACTCTAGGGCACTTAGCTCCACCTTGAGAAGCTCAGTTCTGTAGGTGCAAGCAGTGGGTGGCTCCTTTTACAGCTGGTACACTCAGGCACGGTTAGGAATCTGCCCAGAGCAACAAGTCAGCAGCAGCAATAAAGCCCAATTTCTCTAGCGCTCCAAAACCAGTACTTACTCCTCTGGGCCACAGCCACCCCCAAGTATTGCACCATTGAAAGCACAGTGGGCAACATCATGTGGTAAGGACAGGAATCCCTCAACAGGAAAAAAAACCCCGACAACCAACTCAACTCCAGGGAAAGGCTAATTACTGAATCACAGAATGACTTAAGCAACTTATTTTCCTGGCTGTATTAAATATTAACATCTAATTAGATGAGGGCCCCACCCAAGTGTTTTCTAGAAGTTAGAGAAGTCTTGAAACATTGAACTAAAAGCCTTCTTTGCTCAGCAAACAGGACAAAAACTTCAGGAACTACAGAGCTCTCTCAAAGGAGAAAGGAGTAAAATTTACATCCTTCCTGCCTATTTTGGGACATTAATAAACAGTAAGACCTGAACTTTGCTAAACACTAAGATCTGAATTGCCTTTACACCGAGTTCAGTAACTGAAAAAGCAGCTTCATTCAAAAGAGAGGAAACTGATTTCTTCATGGAAACTATAACAAGAAAACTGTGGTGCTGTGTGAAGCTGAAGTCTGTAAGAAGCAACTTCAGAACTGAAGGTCCATATTCATTAATGCTCTTGTTTATGTTCAGACATCACAGCTTCTTACTATTGTTGTCACTTCAGAGAAACAGGACATTTACATAAGTGCAGGGACCCCCTGAATTCTGGTTTGCTGAGATTGAATTGCCCTCCCTCTAAATTGGTGTTGCCTTGTTAGGGTTCTATAGGATCACACTGCTGTATGCATAAGCAACGTGAACGCAGCAGGAAGAAAAAAAAGACACTTAAATCAATCTCTATTTTAGGAATATACCAGCCAATTTCAAGCTCAACTATTATAACAGCATTTACTTAGTCCAGACAAATTTTAAATACTGTAACTTTTAAAGATCTGTCACATATGATTTGATCCAGGCAGGAATGAAGAGAAGGAAAGAGAAGTCTAGCTAATCACACCTAGCTGAGCTATAGAATCTTCTCTCTGAAGCAAGGTGTTACAATTGGCTCTTCCCTGCAGTCTACTCAAACGTGTCAGACACCTTCAGAAACTCTTCATGGGTTTAAGAAGAGAGAGCAAGCAGACATGCTGCAGTATACAGAAATACAGCAAGGTCTGTACTCACCGTCAGAGATGCGATTCCTTTGTGATAGGACTTTAAAGCTTCAGCAATGCAAGACAGTGCTGAGCTGTAGTTGTCCTCCTGCAAGCCTGTCAGACACTGTTCTGCATGGGAGAACTCCTTCAAGCTGTTCAGCCAGAAGTAGAAGTGTTCTGAAGCCACTTGAGTCAGCAGGCTTTGATACAGTTCTCTGGCCATGTCATGGTTGCCCTGTTAATGACAAGAATGTTTCTAAGAGGGGATACAAAAGGCGGCAGTGGGTTCCTACAAAACAGTAACATCTCCAGAACTACTCTTACTTTAAAAATAAACTTCTTCCAATCATTTGATCATAGCAATCATAGTAAGTTCATAAATGCTTATTTTATGAAGGTATCAGCCCATACAAAGTACAGTACTCACATACACAAGATAATTCAACCGGATGAGAAACAATATTGAAATTTACTTTGACCCCAAGCATCTCATAACCAGGGTTTCTATGTCATTTTAACCCCAGCTGTGACTTTACTGAAGGGAAAGAGGGAAGCAGCATCTTTTTATTCCTTTCTTCACATTGAAGAGAAGCACACATCAGGAAGGACTATATCACTGTCTGAAGAGCAGGTGAGAAATACAGATGGCCAGGCATGTGCTCAAGAAAGTACCGGGTCATCATCACCTCCTCCTCAAATGCTTCAAAAAGACAAGTGAAAGACCCTCCTGATGGGATGATGGCCCTAAAAGGCATATATCTGAATCAGCATTCCAGGGACTTAAGACTGAATTTCCTTTTAAATTCCCATCCCCTTCATTTCCTACTCTCAATCCTACTATTTTCCCTACTTTCTTCTTCCAGTTCAAAGAAGTCACTCGCATCCTTCTGACACCACCAAACCGTTTTCCTCCAGGTATTTTCACTTACCATTCTGGAAGCCTGCCTGGCTATCCTGTAGGCTGTCCATCCATTGGAGGCATTCTCCAGCTGCTGTTTGATAACAGTTTTGATCTCTGAGGATAAAGCTTTCTGACTGGAAACAAATATCACTGTGGCAAGAGAAACCTAATGAAGGGTGGAAAGGTGAGGAAAAGGTTATATTTCAGGAAATAAACAAGAAAAAACTTCTGTCCCCCAAACTACCAGAAATTATCTGCTTAGTTTTGGACTCAAAACTACGTAGAGGGTAAGTGACTGAGACATCCTCAGTTCAAGTGTGTATCTTGAGTAGTTCCAACAACCCATGTATTTCTTGTAGATGAAAAGTCACTTTTCATTGAAGTATCTTTACTGTGGCTTTTAACAAATATATTTTACATGTTCCTAATGAATTAACAGGAAGCTTGTAATGTTTCTTCAAATTCATTTCCAAGCAGATGTTATAAAAGCGTTTTTGTCTCTTACAGTATATTGAATGTCATATGCACCAGAGCACCAAATTGAGCTGTCCTTTTGTTTTGTTTTTCTTATAACCAGTACCTTAGACACCCCAGTAACTCTGCTAGCTAGCTTTGTCGAAGCAGTGCCACCTGCTGGGAAGTCTGATGGAACACACTGCACGGCTCAGCTCCATCTGAGATTTTACCATGGGACAGACAGACGCAGCCAAACATCAAAGCAAAACTGAAAATCGTGGCTATACACTGGCACATCAATTCGGACACAGCAAATGGCTTAGCTGCCTTTTTTAATAAACTCCATCCACAGTAGTTTATGTAGACTTTATCCACAAGAGACTATTTACCACAAGGTCTTACCAACAGTTCCTGTTTTTTATCAGTAGTAGATTGTCCAATTAATTTGTAGAGGTCCATGAGGTCTCCTAGCATCCCATCTGCTAAGACAGGCAGCTGCATGGCAATAGCTGCCAAACAGTGGCACATGAGAATCCTAGCAGCGTCCTGGGCACTGTGCAACTGGGTCAGCAGGGATTCAACTACTGACTGGCTCAGGTGAGGACGGCACTTGACCAGCTTCACCATACAAGTTAACGTGATCTGCAATGCACACAATCAACAGGAACAATACATACAATGTTTACTTAAAACTTAAAAGAACCAGACACACTTATCTGCAAATACAATTACAGAAACATAGATCTGTCATTTTCAGCACCATGTACTCTACAAAAATATGAGATTTTTCTAAGAGGCCAAGCCTCTGTCCCTGACCTCACAGCACAAAACCACATCATAAATTCAAGAACCAGTAATCTCTCATACCACCACCATTTACAGGTAAATAACTAAAGAAAATTAGTAGTAGCAGCTTATGAAGTGGGAAAATAAAACTAATAGTTTAAGAGGGTTGTAACCATCTAAAAAAACCTAATAGTTTAGGATGGTTGTACGTGGTGTCCGCATCTCCAAAAAGCAGGTTCTCTCCAAGATTCTCTGTCCTTTAGAGACACCTCCACCCCATGTTCGTGCTTTTATTACAGCTGTTCCTCGAAAGAATGCTTTTTTTCCCCCTCCACCTACAACAACCAGCTTTAAAGCTGAGGGGAGTTGCACTATAGTTGTGTCTCCACTCTTAACTCTGACTACATGCAAAACAGACAAGCCTTCACTTCCTCCCAGCATGTTACACTTCCACTAGGAAGGGCCTGGTGCACCTAGGGGAAGATGTATGTTACCTTTAAGGTTGCCTGAGCTCCTGGACTATCATCTTGACTACAAAGAACAAGAAGAGCCTCTAAGCCAAAAACTGCATCTTGCTCCAAAGGCAGAAGATCTAAAAGAAAAGAAAAATACAGTAAGTTAGTTCCCTGTTGTTTTCTGACCATTAATTGGTATAATGCTTGCACTGTCAAGTATCTTACCAACACTTCTGCCTTACTTTGATTAGAAACAATTCTGCTATTCCACATCACAGCTAACTATTCAGTCACAGCAACTCTGATATTTGTAGAGCACATAAATCTCTGCACTAAGACTTCTAAATGCCCCACTATTCTTTTGCAACAGACTTTATTCAAAGTGTTTTCAAAGGTTGACAATAATTCATTAGTCTTACAGTAAAGGTGCAAGCATTTATTTAGCACAAGCTCTGCTGTGCCCAGTAATTGTTTAAATTAGACAAAGATGGAATCTTCCCAACCATTGATAAAATTATACAGAATATTTTGTACTAGGTTACAGTCCCCATTCTCTCTAATCAGCATGAAGGAGCAGACAGTTACAGACAGGTTCACAGACAAGACAAGTTAATACATGTTAAGTGCACAAGCCTAACTAAACAGACACATTTCATTGTCCTTATTTTCATTTACCTTTTTCCTGACAAGAGGCTGATATATTAGTCAGAATTCTCACACCATGAGCTGCAATGCCACGGTTATTATGGTAACAGCACTCCTGTGCTAGTTTTACTAGATCAAATGATCTCACAGTTGTAGTTGATGCTCCTAAATAAAGACAAGGCAAAGTGGACATACACCACAGTCCATCATTACATCACAGATCTTTTCAAGTACACTTCTGGAAAAAAAAGATTGAGTTAGGATTTTGTTCACATGTTTAAAGGATCTCTTTCCACACACAGAGGTTCTCCCTCCTGAAGGGTTGTCAAGCATTGCAACAGGCTGCCCAGGGAAGTGGTGGAGTCACCATCCCTGGAGGTATTTAACAGGCATGTAGGCACTTAGGGCTATGGTTTAGTGGTAGACTTGGCAGTGTTAGGTTAGTTAACAGTTGATCTTAAAGGTCTTTTTCCAACCTAGATGGTTCTATGATCCTGTATTTCCTCACTAAACCGAGAACAAAATCTTAGATCACAACTGTTTATGGGGATGTAGGATCCCATTTTATGTTTACATACAATGAACATAGTCTGATTCTCAGCCAGTGTTCTGAAGCTCAAAAACAGTTTTAAGAATATGCTACAAAGCGTCTAGATGACACTATGAGTAGCTAGACAACCCATCAGAAATGCCAGAGATCATCTAATCCAGCTTTCTTACCTGGAGGACTGCTGAAGTACTGCTTAATGGCAATGGTCCCTGATAACGTGGAAAGAACAGACAGCATGCCCAGTTTCAAGCTGTCGTAAGGAGTGTGCAGAGCAGATTCACAGAGCGCCTAGAGATTATCAGGAGAAAGATACAGAGGGAAGGAAGTTCCATGAGCTTTCTGTGTTAAATGTTTAGTTGCACTTGTCTGAAAAGTTGAAAGTCAAGATTTTCCCCCAGAAAATACTGAAATCAAAAGTTAGAAGTCATATCCTAAAGCATCGGTCTTCGTACACTGGGGACATGTCTCCCAGAAAAGTGACAGTGGGTCTCATGCTAAGAAATACCTATTAAGTAATTTAACTGAAAATCAGTAGCAAAAAAACTATGAGGTCTCATTGATCAAATATTGCTGAAGTTTAGGACAGTTCTCCAGCCTTAGAGGTATACCGATTATTCTGCCTTATGACAGTCTACACGGTTTTATGTATGAATACACCTCGAGAGCAAAGTTTCAAGTGCCATTTCCTTTCATAGTCATAGCACACAGCACAG
Source organism: Zapornia atra (assembly GCA_013400835.1). Lineage (NCBI taxonomy): Eukaryota > Metazoa > Chordata > Aves > Gruiformes > Rallidae > Zapornia > Zapornia atra. The sequence goes on along the minus strand of VZTU01018393.1, from coordinate 74,336 downwards.
TTTAAATGCCTTGATAAACAGCTTAAAATATATTTTATTTTCCCTCATTTATAATAGAGGGCCTGTCATACTTTCAAAGCCTTTTGTCAGATCTTCTCAGGTCTTATCACATCTAAATTGGGGGAACAAAGTTCAGTTTTCTCTGATCCACTATGCCAATGCTGTCCACAATTCAGCCATTCACTAGTTCTGGAGGCCTTTCTGGTCAGCATGAGAAAGCAACGAGACAAATGGAAGACCTAAGTATGCTCTGCCTCAGAGAGTGCCAGAGCTGAACACCCAGCAACTCAATAAAGAATCATAGAATGGTCTGGGTTGGAAAGGACCCCAAGGATCATAGAGCTCCAACCCCCCTGCCACAGGCAGGGCCACCAACCTCCAGGCCTGGATCTACACAAGGTTGCCCAGGGCCCCATCCAACCTGGCCTTGAACACCTCCAGGGATGGGGCATCCACTACTTCTCTGGGCAGCCTGTGCCAGCACCTCACCACTCTTTCTGTAAAAAACTTCCCCCTAATATCTAATCTAAACACACCTCCACAGAAGAAAAGAGTCCAAATAGCACTCTCTGCCATATATATGTTCTTGTACATCACAAGGGTTAAATTCTCAGTACATTTTTCAGTTTGTACCAATGCAGCACTTTGCTAATTTGCTGAACAGTGTGGCACCAGACAGACCATGATATGACGACCAGGGTAGAAAACAAGGCTTGCTATCTCCCAAGACACTGTTTTACTCCAGTTACCTTTACTATCAGCAGGAAGGCTGCTCAAAGCACTGCCAACAACCACTTCTAAAGCTGATTTTAGAAATCAGTAAAGTCTCCAAAACCCAAAAGGTAAGCCTCCTATCTAACCTACACACAGACCCAAAATGCTGAAATTAACCCTACTGGAACTCTGGTTGGCAAAAAAAGTAAGAGCAGCAGGTTTTGCTGTGAGAATTGGAGGGTCTGTTCAAGTCCCTGTTGTATAAACATTACCAGGTTGTTTAAATATGTGGAGTTCCCCTACTCCAAACACTGACTTTACATTTCAGAAGTCAAAAAATCTCTCACTACTTCTGCATACCATTTAGCAAGCAGTAACAAGCTTCAGTCCATTTTGTTCTAGTCACTTGTTTGGTTCCTACATCAATGCAACTTTTTCCTACATATTTTAAGACACTACATAACAATGAAATCCATGTTATCAATGTTTCTTATTTGTATTAAGACAGCTACCAACCAAGCATAATGGTATAGAATAGCATTTTTACTGCAAAGAATCCATAAACCATTTAATCAATTCCTTAAAATTCCTAAAGGAAGTAAGTTTCTGGTATTAATGCATTATAATAAATAGAGCTGCTCAAAAAAACCCCTCTGCATACTCCAAGTAATCTTAATCAGAGATAAAGCAAAGCATGCTTTATTTCTCATCTAATTAACAAAAATCCACATAGTTCTTCCTCCCAGCTGCCTTATGCTCCAACAGCATACACTAAATAAGGTTCCAAGAGAGGCAAAACCAATGAAGCAAGACCAGGAACAGTACAGCTGTAAGCCTGTGCCATTAAGTTCTTGAAATATTTACTTTCCCATTAATCCAATGTGAAGTTTTTCTATAGTAATTTCTACCAGAAAAGGGGAAAGACAAAGACAAAAAGCCTACTCATATGCAACAGCACTATCTACAATTGTCCTGGTTTCAGCTAGAATGTAACAACTGCTTCCCCAAATAACACAGGTGCAATATAAACACGTTCTAGGGTCTCATTCATACGACAAGTCAGAAGCATACCACTGAAAGTATGCCATTAATCCTAAGAAATTAAGTGAAATTACATTTGTCCTTTCCAAGTATACCTTGCTGGGTGATGTGCTTCAACAAGCCCCAGACAGACTGTTACACGAGAGCATCAATACATACTGACTGTAAGAATAACATAAGCATTCAGGTTATGTCTTAGATGAGTCTGTCAGCTGGAAAAGTGATTTCCTTACTGTAAAAAGGCCTACTGCATGACACATGCCTTTCCTCAGTCATAATGCTTCAACTTTAACCTTTTGGGGAAGCTCATTCAACCCCAGATATTTTATGCAGTGTTAATTAATGCTTGGCAGAGTAACAACTTAAGGATATGGAGATGTACATTCTTCCTTTCTTTGCCTCCCAAACTGTTCCTCTAAAAAGAATTCTACAACCAATTGAAGAGTTACATTTTAAAGCCAGAATTTATTATGAATAAACCTGAATATTTTCTCTGCTCCACGTATGTGGTGTCTTGTTGGCCAACAGCTTTAAATCTTGGATTGCAAGTCTCTTCACAGCCTTCCTGGGGTCATTCTTCAAGTACTGCAACAGGAGCTGGATCTGCAAAGTAAATTCATTGTTCAAGAGAGGCTACTCGGAGGGAGTCCTTTTCAAAGTAATTGTGAAGAAGTTTTGAGCATACTCAAAATGAACATGCTTCATCTGATTCCTTGCCACATGGAAAAGCCCATGCTTGTGCTGCAATGTCATGGCAAGCTAAAGAATCTGACAGCAGATTGATACCACGCTGCCTCCTTGTTCATGCACCCTTTACATCACCCTGCAAGCATAAAGCCTTGAAACCTGCTTCAACACTCACAGAAGTGCCATAAAACACCTGAGAAGCTCAATGAACACTTTAAATGGCTGTAATTGTGCTGCTAGAAAACATACTGAGCATTTGCTGCTACCTTGGGTATCTGCACAATCTGCGGTTGACAGCAACAAAGACATACCTTGTATGCCCCAGTAGTTTCCAAAAACAACCCTAAAGTTGCAACAAAACCATCCCCTAGCAACATCCTCCAAAGTATTTATCTCAAATTAAGTGATATGAGTCCTTTGCCATGCTCATTTCCTGAAAATTTACAGCCTGGAATAGCCAGCACATTAAAAAAAGCATGAAGCATTCCAGCCGTGGCTTTCTTCTCCATCACTTTTAAGCAGCATCGGCTGTTGTGCTGCAGAAACCACCGTGCCTATTGCCACAAAACCCCAAAAAGCACATCAACTGTAATAATGTTGTTTCAGTTGGCTTAGATTCAGTACTATCAAACAGTATCCTATCTTGCATCCTCTGAAATGCAGAAGTCAGCTGTACCAAGAAGTTTCAGACAGATCAATGCTATTAGTCTAACAGTAACAGACGCTGGCTTTTCCAGCTGTACAGGACTGGAAGAAAGCAAATGGGTTTTCATGACTACTTTACAAGGATTAGCTAAGACAAATCTCAAGTGTCTCTGTGTTCAAACCTGCTATACAAATCATGTCCACAAAGGTCATTTTCAAAACATAAAAGCACTGTATTTTCCCATCACTGCTTTCCCAAAAGAGGGTTCACAGCCCTAAATTATATTTAAGAACTCCTCAGAGTTCTTAAATCTTTAAATGCACTCTATGCTAGTGAAATACTCTTTGCTTACAGCAGGGAAAAGTGAAGCCTGGGTTCTATAGGTAAGATGAAGTATTCTTCTGAAAAAAGTCAGGGTGTTTGCTTTCCTAAATGCTAATGAATCCTAGTCAGTTACAGTCCCAGTTAATTTACAGACAGACTGGTTATGATCTGTAAAGAAGGGTTCCTGTGCTCGATGGTGTTATCTGGAAACAGGATCAGAGGGCAAAAAATACGAAAGCAGCAGCAGTTTTCAGGATATTGTGTCTCTAGAGCATATAGGAGCAACCACCCCAGCATATCCATCACAATTTGTTTACAGCATCAGCTAGACTCTTAAAATAAAAAGCAGATTAAAAAAAATCTTCAGTTGAAGGCATGACTTGGGAAGAATTACCTGTTTTGGAATATCAACCAAAGAAGAAGCAGCAAGCAGCGTAAACGTGTGCAGAGTAACAATGACCATCTTTGTAGAGGGGTATGATGTCACCAGCTGCTGAAGCAGCTGCCGGGAACTGGAGGCCAGGCTAGCATCATGGTGCATGTGCTGTAGAATAGGGATCAGCTTCAATTTCAAGTCCACAGGTGTGGCTAAACCTGCAGCAAGGCAGACAGTTAGTCCTTCGCTCTGGCTGTTGACAGTACTGAGGCACACAGTATGTCTCTGTGTCACTACCACTGCTGAATGCAGGACGCACAGGCACCTGCATTACCTTCAACTGACCCATCTGCTAGCCAGCAGCATAACAGTAGTTGTATATATCAAGCAGTCTCATGGTTCTTTGAGAAGGTTACTTCTTGCTTCACTGCAGGTCACACACCTAATTAACTCAGTTGAAGCAACCTGTGATAGCATGCGTAAGTTTACTCACCATGCTATAGATGAGCTTTTATTCTTTATGAAACAGGTGTTTTGAGATCTTAGATTTTAAGGGGACATGACAGCCAGACAGATTACTGGTTAACTAATTTAAAGACCAGAATCATTTGGGTATAAAAGCAACAGCATTCTGATATATGATATTTACATATGGACAATACTTAAGGAAATAAGAGCCTTTCCCTTTTATCATTCAGTATACAGACGTACCTTGAATCATCTCACTGATTTTATTACATATCCCAGCAGCAAAATCCCTGTAGAGAAAAGAAAGTAACAGATGAAATGAAAAAGATAATTAAAACTCAACTGAACTACAGAATAGTATTTTAACAAAAAAGTCTGTCAGAAAAGGGTGCTTGCCAAGGTCTAAGTCACTTTAGAACCCCTTGCAACATAGGCACGATCAATTAAATGGAAGCTTTCAAGCATGTGTCAAAGTGACAAGCAAGCACTATACTTTATTCCTTAATTAAGGATTACTTTACAGAAATTAAATCTGCTATTCTACTCTGCATTCTCATATTTTTAAGTTTTCCATTACTATTTTAGTAAAACTGTTAAATGTTTATTCAAATTTCTTCTCAATACTGTTATTACACATCATTAAATGTTTTGCTGTGACATGTTAGTATTACAGACTGAAGGATTAAGCTTTGTGCATGTCCCTGCCAATGGAATTTCCATTCCCCCATGTAAAAAAGTTTAGATCTTACTTCGATTGTGCAGAAAAGTTGGCAGCAGCAAATATAGCAGCTTCAACTTCCACATTGTCATGGGAATCCAAACTCTGACGAATACTGTGATGTGCATTCTTCCTTTCTGGGATAATAGATGCCATGCTGCCCAGCATGCTACAGAAATAATCACAGGGAAATCAGGAAGAACAATGATCATTAAGAAATGCAAGATGAAGCCAAAAAGAAACTAAAAAGGACGGGTTAAAGACTGGTTTTATATAAACTTGCTCTTCCATGTCTATTACAGAAAAACAAACGCTAAAAACAGGCATCTAACTAAAGGTAACAAACTTTGTCATGTGGGTTATGTTACTGACTTCATTACATTTTGATACCTTCTAGCTTGAAATGGGTACAGTGAGAAACTTACCAGGAACTCTTCTAAAATTCAAAATGAATTAAAGCACTGGGAATGAGTATTTAGGATGCTTTTACACTCAAGTATCAAGACAAAAGATTTAATGCTAAAAAGTACTATGAGCTATTTGCAGACACACAATGTATTTATCATGGGATAGAAATTCAGAAAAGTCATAGTCTAGAGAGCAAAAAGCATTCAGAGAACTGCTTCCATCTTTTCTGTCCTTCTTCCCAAACAAGTCTGCAGCATTAAGTGACAAATGTCTGAAAAGTCCTCAATTATAATCACATGCTAAGAAAGGCAAAGCCTCTTGATTCTTACCCCAGTCTAACACAGAAATAACTGACTTTTACCATTGGTTTCTAACATATTTTGCTGATGTGAGATAAGGAACTTGTTGGGAATAGAGCAATACCTTTTATGTAACTGCTAAAGACGTAGCGAATCAATCTATACAACAGTAAGAATATCTCAAAGATACTTTTCAGGCATATTTAAAGCATAATCCGTTTAAAAGAATGCCAGATTTGCACTGATGGCAATCCTAGCAAGAGTTCTATGCAAATATTTACACGCAGTTATCAGCAATAAAATTCCACAGAGAGAGTTCTCTTTTAGTAGATCTTTCTTACTGACACTACTTACGACAAAACCAGATCAACTGAAGGCTTTAATCTGAAACTGAACAGCCATTTTAACATTTGGAGCATCCCATGATTTGGTTAGCAATTTAAGCAATTGAAAAAAAACCTAAGCAGATTCCTGGAACTTCCAGAAGTCTGTAGGTAGCCCTCAAAAACCAGTCAACAACTGTAATCTAATGTCAGCATAATGAAGTGGAGCTACAAGAAAACATACTGGTATACTGTATTTACAGATCTGGGACATGAGAGCATGAAAGCACAGTCACAAAATGCCAAAAGAAGAAAGGGACAATACGATCTAATCAAACCCCATCCATCAACACTGAAATCAGTAACCATTCTTGAGGAACAGCAGAGTACAAGAGGAGGAAGAAGAGTGCTGTTTTCACGTTTGAATTCGCTTCCACAGCAGCGGGAAGACACAGTTAAGATGATCATGTTGGGAAGTGCTAAGAGACAGACACCAAAGCAGCAGGGCAGCAACACTAAAGATAATCATAACTTCTTTTTTCTCATTTGATTCCCAGGAAGTCCAAAGCGATCAATAATGGCACTTCCTTAGAAGACACTGATCAGAGATGAATAGGCAGTGAGCTTCTGGGACAATGATAAATGAAAAATAGGTGCAAGCCTAACAAACTGAACATAAGTTCTGCTTAGAAGTTAAAAGTTATTTTGACATGCAAGGAAGCATTTTCCTTTTGGTCCTTGTCTAAGTCAGTCATAGGCAACACATGGCAACACATACAACAACAGCTGTAGCTACTGCCTTGGCTATGCACATGAAAGGTTCGGTTTTTTTCTCTTGAGTTCACAAAATTTCAACATTGCCAATTCTGTTTTGCCCAGAAACAGCCACAAAATTCTCACCATCATAAATTGTTAATAACCTTGTTGTTCTGATCACAAATCCTTACCATTCATCCCTTTCAAGACAGATGTCTTTACTTTTAACTCTGTGAGCAATGTATAAGATTTCTCCTACTTTCCCTTTCTGGTAGCTGCAGGTCTTGTTATTCCCAATGTCAAGGACCAACTGGGAGAACAAATTATCTGTTTGAATATTCAAGCTAATTTGTGACCCCCAGCAGAAAGGACTGTTTTCTCAGCACAGTGCGTACAATGGTAAGAGACAAAATCTGCTAAGGGAACAGAGGATGAAGATGCCCTCTGAGAAGTGTCTCAAACATTTGCAAGATGCAACCCCCCTGGAATAAAACTCTTTGAACTTGGCCTTAAGAGTTTAACCACTACTGTGATAGCAGGACAAACCATCTTGATAAACACTGAAGGATGGGGCCTTATGGTGGCAATGCAGCTCTTTTGGCTGGAGAATATAAACAGATAGATGTTTTCTACACAGGATTTCAAAGGTCACAGCACCCTGGGTGAAATCTTTTGCTTCGTTAACCATGAAATTAAAGTTGACACCTCTACCAATGCTAATGAGCTAAACACAAGACATTTTCCACCCACAACACACTACATGTCACCTGGGAGGGGGTGAAACCTGAGATGAAACTCTCCTGGGCAAGCTGCACTGATACAGCACACAAAAAAAAGGAAGATGACTGAACCCAGGAAGAAGAAAATCTGGAAAGAAGCCCTCCTGCAAACCAGGGACACCCCACCACATTGGCTAAATCAACACTGGAACCTGGATCGGTGGCCAATCAAGATACCTCTTTCTTTCCTCCTTGTTTTCTCTTTCTTCCCTCTCCTCTATCATTACTGTCCCTTTCCCACTCTTTTAAGCCTTTCTACTACCCAACTATTTACCAAAGAGCCTAGCTATAGAATAAAGTCTTTGTTTACCTATGGAGGTTAAGTGTTGTCTCACAAATTCCAACAAAGGGAATTGCAAATCTCAGTCACTTGTCCCTCCATTTTGGGCCAGAACATGACACCAGACTAGCACATTAATAGCTAGATATTTGAATTAAGTTCATTCACACAATACATACCGAAGCGTAATAGCCCGAGCAACTGGATCGTTGCTATGAATTACAGAGAAAACTCTTTTGACAAACTCATCCACGTTTAGGATCTTCTCTAAGTGCTTCTCACTCTGCTGTGTAACTTTCAGCACACACAGCCTCAGGAAGTTGTTTCTGTTACAAGACACACAATTATTCATCAGGCTAATATATAACAAAAATTCAAAGACAAAATTAATTTTAAAAATCTCTGAAAACTAATTAAAACAAGGACAGGTCTACACTCCATAAACTTTTAAGTAGACTACTGACACACTGGTTTTATTTTCTGGTACAGGTAGCATCAAATCTAGGCTCAATTACAGGGAAATGAGCCTGTTGACATCAGTGAGGAATGTAAGCAGATACATGTTTTGTGCGCATTTAGGGACGTAAGTCTGCTATAAAAGCATGTCCAGGACTAACAGAGGAAAGTCTAGTTGCCAATGACAGTTGAGAGTGAATTTCTTTTCCTCCCTGGAGCCAACATTGAGGACTCCACAACAACGTATAACTTTGCAAGCTATTACAAAGCAGCTTCAGGTCCATCTCACGCATCAGACGCTTGGAAGAGCTCACTTCAGGCTTTGCTGTCAACACTCTTTAGAGACAGAATTCACACATGTCACCAATCACCTACTTATCATTAATTTGAACGCACACATGGAGCAGGATTTACACCGGTGCACTTAAACTGGCCAGCAAGAGAACCCTCCAATCAGGACTGATGGAAAGGAACGGTACCATTGATCACTCACTGACACTTAAGCCCACTAAAGATGGGGTAAGCAAACTTCAATCAAGAGCAGCTTGCCCGCAGTTGAGAAGGTACCATTGCGGCATGATTAGGCAAGCAGAAAATCCCCACAGCTGCCCGGGCTCCAATGCAGCAACACTCCAGCGTACCATGCCTCGCTACAGAACAGAGATTCGAACGGAGAGGAACTGACAAATGCCACTTACCCCACTCGGAAAACATCCGCTAGCTTCAGGAACGCCGAATTAATGAGGATAGGGAAAGGGTACTTCTGGAAGAGCCTGGGAAAACGGACCACGGCTTCGCACTGCTCCCCGAGTTTGCCAGACCTGAGGCCTAAACAAGACAGCAATAATTGCGGCGGGTACCGACGCTCCTTCGAAGCCAGGTCCTCCCTCCACGCCCCGCTCGGGGCCAAGCGGTGCGAAACAAAGCTCCCAGCCGGTGGGGACCGCCGGGACGCAAGAGGCCGCAAACCCTCCATGAGGCAGAGGCGGGCGCCAGCAGCCCTAAGACCAGCCCCACAGCGCAGGCGGCCCCAGCCCCGCGACAACACCGAGACCGCCCGGCCTCACCCTTGTCCAGCTCCATGAGGGCGGAGTTGGCGTCCAGCTCCTGCTCGCCGTAGCCCGCATCGGCCAGGAAGGACTTGGCGCCGGTAGCCATCCCGCTCTCCTCACCGCCGACCCGCCCGGCTCCTCCTCCCTGTCCTGACGCCGCGCATGAGCATTCCCCTTCCCGCCCCCTTAGTGTAGGGGTGGGGCCATGATACCCAC
>VZTU01018393.1:38454-64730 GCA_013400835.1 Zapornia atra | reverse complement strand
CAGCCGTGTACGCCGGCCACGTCCCCTCGCGGCCGCTGCGCCCCGGTGAACCACCGGTGGGTGGGAGTGGTCTGGAGGGCTTACCACCCAATCAGAGGAAGAGGGCGGGGCGAAGCGGGCGCCTGTTGCCCAATGAGGAGCCGAGGCGCGTTTGGCGGGTCGGTCGGTGNCCGTCCCGCACTGCACCCCCGCTGCCGCTTCCCCGGGCGGCGGGAACCCGGGCCGCCCGCTGCCGTAGCAGTGGTCTCGGAACCTCGGGGTTAGGCAGCCCGCTCCCCCGCCCTGGTGGTGGAGCGGGCGGCCTCGTCTCTTCCACAGCCGCTGTGGGCACCTCGGGGCTCCTCGCTTCCGAGTCTGTGTTGTCCGGTGCGGTTACGGTCCGTCTGTCCCGTTGTAGGTCTGTCCGCGGAGCTGCCCCTGCAGCATCTCTTGGATGGCTACCAGTGCAGCCAAGAAGATGACCACCTGTCTTACGGGGAAACGGGAATGCCGGTCCCTCCTTTCGGCTGCGCCTTTTCTGCAGGTAAAGTCACCTTCCTAAAGGCCCTTCTGGGGGCCAGGGTGCAGGCACCGCTGCCAGGCAGCTTTTCTGTCTTGTGATTTGGTCTCAGAGTTTCCTACTTTAAAACGAGCTGCTAATAGTGTATTTGCACCTAGGTATGGCATAAATTGGATCACTGGATGATAAATGCACGATGAGTGGAGTAAGCATGGAAGCTCCTGGATCTTTAGGGCAAAACTCTTTCATTCTAGATTTGGTGTGAGTGTGCCTGTTTCTCCAAGGCAGCTTCCAGCTTTTCCAACTCGCATCCATAGAGAACACTGGAGGTCGTAGAGGATAGGTAGCACAGATACAGGAAACTACAACCAGAGAGACCTATTATAGCTGCTGACAGGCCAGTATCTCTTTATCTCATGGAGAAAAAGCTGGACACGAGCCAGCAAAGTGCACTCGCAGCCCAGAAGGCCAACTGCATCCTGGGCTGCATCACAAGAAGCATGGCCAGCAGATTGAGAGAGGTGGTTCTGCCCTTCTGCTCTCATGAGACCCACATGGAGTACTGGGTCCAACTCTGGAGCCCTCAGCACAAGAAGGACATGGACCTTTTGGAGCGAGTCCAGAGGAGGACCATAAGAATCATCACAGGGCTGGAGGACCTCTCCTACAATGATAGGGTGAGACAGTTGGACTTCTTCAGCCTGGAGAAGAGAAGGCTCCAGGGAGAACTTACAGCAGCCTTCCAGTGCCTGAAGGGGACCTGCAGAAGATCCAGAGAGGGGCTGTTTATCAGGGAGTGTAGGACAAGGGGGCAGTGGTTTTAAACTAGAGCAGGGTAGGTTTAGATTAAACATCAGGAAGAAGTTCTTTATGGTGAGGGTGGTGAGACACTGGACCAGGTTGGCCAGCAAGGTGATGGAAGCCCCATCCCTGGAGCCGTTCAAGGTCAGGCTTGATGAAACTGGGCAATTTGATCTAGTTAAAGGTGTCCCTGCTTACAGCAGGGGGGTTGGACTAGATGGCCTTTAAAAGTCCCTTCCAACCTAAGACATTCTATCATCTCAGAAGTTACTCCTGAAGCCATCTGATTGCCCATGTACAGTAGTTCCTACATGGAACATCTAGGGGAAAAAAAGCTTGCCAATGTTTATGCATTTTAAACATGTAAATAGTAACATGCCATTTATTTCAGAGCTATCTATTTGCTGTGTACCCCATTTAAAGCGCCTGCACCCTTCACAAAGGGCGTGATGGTGAATCAGCTACACGATACACAAACACACTTCAATTTTCTTTTCAGCCCCGAATTTGGAACACGTGCTGGCAGTGGCAAATGAAGACGGGTTTGTTAGACTCTATGACACAGAAGCTCAAACTACCAGCAAACTCATCTTTAAGGGTAAATATACAGAGTGCCATCTTCATTTGATGTGACAAGTACGTGATTTACTAGAGACAAAGGAAGTTTTTTTCCAAGTCATTTAAACATAGATGTGGGGAGTACTGAAATCCTTTCAGGTACTTCGCTGAGTCTCCTTCACAAAGCAGCACAGTGAGTGTGCTCTTAGAACAGCAGTGGCAGATGAATTGTTCTGTGTTATTTTTCATGCCTAAGGCAAGCTGTTGACAAGTTTTCTGATTTCAGTGTCTGATGTTCTTTAGTCTTCTGCAAAATATCATGCTGCAGCTGTGCTGAACTAATCTTGGCTTTGTTTCTTTGTTAGAATGGCAGGCTCACTCCAATGCTGTATTTGACCTTGCCTGGGTACCCGGGGAACACAGGATTGTAAGCAGTCTTTAGCCACCTAACTTTATTTTTAATGCTTTGGCAACTGTGTGCAGAAAATGACTAAAGCTTTTTACTTTTTCCTCTGAAGGTCACTGCTTCAGGAGACCAGACAGCCAAGATGTGGGATGTGAGAGCAGGGGAGCTTCTTGGCATATGCAAAGGTCACCAGTGTAGCCTCAAGTCAGTTGCTTTTTCTAGATTTGAGAAAGGTAAATGTTGATTTTCCCTTTTGTCTGGTTTTTTCCTTCCTCTTTCCCCCTGGCATATGGTTGGTTGGGGGCTATAAAAGGGCTTTGGAAACTGACAGTTACAAATAGTGAAGGCAGACTGAGCAGCCACCTAGCCAGTGAAGCAAACCTAACTTCTTGGAACTTCACAGTGCCCTGATGCTAATGTCTGATCTTGAGCAAGTTTAAGACATGAAACTAAAATCTTCTAGTCCTTACTCCTATACATGAATATGTATGTACTCTTTTCTTCAGAGCAGTATTAAAGAAAGGGCAGGAAGAGTAAGGAAACTGGTCAAAAAGCATGGCAGAACACTAGCCTGATTTTTGTATTTCTCTGACTGGCATGCCAAGCGTTGAGGCAGAAGAGCCAGCTGCATTCAGTAGTTTTGGAAGCTAACAGCACTCCTTTTTTCTCTCTCAGCTGTCTTCTGTACTGGAGGCAGAGATGGAAACATCATGGTTTGGGACACCAGATGCAGTAAGAAAGGTAACTGAACTTGTTTGGTATGTATCAAAAAAGCTCGACATCTTGTGTCAAAATAGTACTTGGGTGTACATGTTGGACTAATGCTTTCGATTACAATAGAGGCAACACTTCTGTAAGAGACTGTCAGATAACAGTCTTCAGGCTGTTTTAGTACAGTGAAAGGGTAGAACAGGTATTTCTGCTGTGTCTGATATGTTTTTCTACTTTGTAACATATTTTTGTAGCACGATGTACATGCTGTAGTAATAGTGCCCTGTGTATTGTTAAGGAAACAGAGGGTTCAGAATACATCCTCATGTGGGACAGCATGGAGGTAGATGGGCTGGGTGAGAGTGCTTAGGTCAGAGTCAGAGTGATGAAGCAAAGCCGGGAAGACTCCTGCCAAGGTAGGAAGGAAGGCAGCAGGTGCAGAAGCAAAGGAGCTTGTGAGTGCTGGGAGCAAATGAGTGTATTGTGAAAACACCTACTAGATGCAGGGCGAGCTCTTTCTGTTTCCTGGAACTTTTCCTTCCCCTCAGGTCATGCATTTCTGCCTCTTAGAATCACAGAATCAGAATGGTTTGGTTGGGACCTCAAAGATCAGTTCCGATCCCCATGCCGTGGGCAGGGACACCCTCCACTAGCCCAGGCTGCCCAAAGCCCCATCCAGCCTGGCCTTGAACACTGCCAGGGAGGGGGCAGCCACAGTTTCTCTGGGCAGCCTGTGCCAGGGCCTCAGCACCCTCACAGGGAAGAATTTCTTCCTAATGTGTAATCTAAATCTACCCTTTTTCAGTTTAAACCCATTACCGCTTCTGTGTCACTGCACTCCCTGATAATAGCCTCTCTCCAGCTTTCCTGCAGACCCCCTTTAGGCATTGGAAGGCTGCTATAAAGTCTCTGTGGAGCCTTCTCTTCTCCAGGCTGAACAAGCCCAACTCTCTCAGCCTGTCTTCATAGGAGCAGTGCTCCAGTTCCCTGCTCTGTCCCAGCAGTTTTCTAGCCTGTGCTGCCAGAACATGTCTCAGTCTTTCAACTGTCCCAGATTCCCTGACTCTTCAAACTGGCAAGTGGGGAAAAGGGAGGCTCCAGGTGATTTAAATGGAAGCTATAGGGTAGAAAGTCAAAAAAGTCTCTTTGCTCTACTAAAGCAGTAAGTTTCATAAAGTGAGAAGTGGCAGTCAAAAGGCTAAGAGAAAATTACGATGTAGCATGGAAAAACACCAGAAAGCTACCTATGAGTGCAGCTCATGGTGGAATGGGTTGAACACTCCAGGTGAGTATGTTCACTGAAGACCAGATCGGGGGTAATGATTTCCCTAACTTACTGGCCTTCTTGGGCCAGTTCTAGCTTCAGTATCCATGCTACATTGACCTCGCCAATTTTTGGCAATATATGCTCTATGTTTTCTGCTGTGTTCTCATCGGATTCGATGTAACTAACAGTTTTTGTTTTCAGAATACATTAATGATTTAAAGGTCAGTCTCAGCCACTTTTTAGGATCTTTTCCAAGCTGCAGCCTGTTTTATTAAAGTGATGGCAAGATGGCATAGAAACTCTTAGCTGAGATGTCTTTCTTTTTTTTTTTCAGATGGATTTTATAGGCAGGTGAATCAAATCAGTGGAGCACACAATGTGGTTGACAAGCAGACTCCTTCCAAACCGAAGAAGAAGAGGCAGAACTTAAGAGGACTTGCTCCAGTGGTGGTAGGTATCTGGGGAACAAATGAAGCACAGGCCTGTCTTCTGAGAACAAGGTTATTCATAGAAGTTTTCCTAAGTAATTACCCTGAGAAATATTTGGCTTCACTGGGGCAAATGCTTCCATTTATCTTTGTGGTGGTAGCTTTTTGTGTCATGGCTAATTTTAGACATTGTTTAGTTGTCTAACAATCCATGTGGTACCGAAGCCATCTTTGTACAAATGACATGCAAAAAGACTTTTTTTTTCTTTGGTTTTTTTCCCTGGAGAGGAAAGGAGTGGTCCAACCTTCCTTTTTTGTGGGTGGGCATAAGGAGGATTGTCATTTTAATTATTTTTTTTCCCTAATTTGACCACATAAATGAATGCTTTATTAGAGGAAGATCTAGTTTTACTTAATCTGTTAAACCCTGTGATGAAGGCAGCTCTCTTATCTCTGACCTGAAAGGTATAATCTCAAACTGCTGCCTAGACGCAGTGGCAATTTCACTGGTGGGAGTGTTCGAAGGATTGTTGTGTCCTAAATGTCATCTGGTATTTCCAGGTTCTCATGCCTGGTTGGGGGGAGGTTTCCTCAGTATTCACTTGGCCTTGGACTAAGCAGCAAGGTCTCGCTGATCTTGAAAGAAAATCAAGTTGTGGGTTGGTTTTTTTTCTTCTTTTCCATTAAGGATTTTCAGCAGAGTGTAACTGCGGTGCTGCTACAGGACGAGCATACTCTTATCTCTGCGGGAGCTGTTGATGGGTAAGGAGGGGGAAGACACACCTGCTTTTCTATTCTGCATGTTCTCCTTAGTGGCACAGAAACACTGGGTGATATTTTTTTTTCCTAGGATCACACAGTGGCCCACAAAGCTACCATTGCTGTTAGGTAGAGTCAGCAGAACTCTGCTGCCAGCTTGCTTTGGTGAAGCTGAATGCTGCTTTTCTTCCTTACTGGAGATGGCAGTGCTGGGACAAGTTGTGCATGCATGGTAAATGCTCATTTTTGGGTCTTAGCTACAGGGCAGAACTAGAGCAGTTCTTAACAGTCTCTCTCTCTGTCTTATGGACGTATCTGACCCCAAGTAAACAGACTGTTGTTAGACAGTGAGCTGTTTAGGGATGCAGGTGGGCGTTTGGTGCCTGGATATGTGTAGGCATGCTTGAGAAAATGTTGCCTTGAGTTACAAAGGATTCATTCTTCTAAGTGCCAGATCTATTGCAGCATCTTGGAGCTCAAGCAAATTGTCTCATTGCTTAGCATGGCAATTATCTTGTCTCTCAGAACCTGATCCTTAGTAGGCTCCATGTGCTCAGAGCCTTTCAGAGGCAGAGAAGATAGACTCTCCTGCCTGCAGCTTGTGAGAGGCCTGCTCATTGAGAGCAAGAAAAACCTCAAAAGGCTTAATTTTTAAAACGATGAATCAGGAGTATAAAGGCATCCTTGTATTTCCTTTTACTAGTTGAAGAAAGTTGACTTGTGGGCTCATGTTGTATCTTGTGTTAGTTACAGAAGCCAGTGCTGCTTCCTCATCCATAACCAGCTGAACAACTGTTCGCTTTCAGCATGTCTCTGCTCTACTCTTGCTCGTTGTGCTCCTTTGCCCTGAACAGTCCTCTGTAACCAGCAACCTGTCCTCCTGGGCTCTTCAAAGGCCCTACCAGCATTGCAAAAGAAATGTTGAAGACGCTTGTGTTCTCTGTTTCAGCGTGATCAAAGTCTGGGACTTGCGCAGGAACTACGCAGCCTACCGTCAGGACCCGGTGCCGTTCAGGGCTTTCTGCTACCCCGGGACGAGCACTCGCAAACTTGGTACGTTCCTGAAAAACAGATTTGTCAGGATGCAAAGTGAATTGCAGATGTGCTCACAGGACAATCTCGTATTGGTTTTTTTACCAATTATTGATCAGAATGATAAGCTTACTCTAGGGTATTTTGGTTGCCAGTACCGAATTTTCCAGTGGAAGTGTTGCAAGTGCCCCACTTTTGTATCATTGCACCAATGATAAAAATTTGCATAAAGCTTCATCAGTGCATTTTCAGAAATGGAGATGAGGGAACAATACAGCTCTTGAGGTAGAATTTAGTGCGTCATTTTGATGCAAGAGTAGAAATCAGATCGAGCTCTTTCTTCACACTGTATCTTGCAGACAACAGCCTGGACTGCGGTTTTTTACATTATAACCTTGAGAGTGGAGCCTTACTTAAAGCTGTTTGTTATAAAAAACAATAGCACTCTTGTTCATGTTGCTCTGTGCTTCTTTGTATTTTAATGCCTTACAAAGCTCTGATGCAACACAGTAATTCCTGAAGACTTGTCTAATCAACTGTCTGACGTGGCAATGGTCAGTGTCAGTCCCAAGAACAAAGGAAATCCTCAAGCAGTTGGTTGTGAAATAATTTGCTTGCAGGGAAAGATTTTTCTTGAACCTAAATCACTAGCAAGTTAGAGGATGGGTTATTCTACCAGAGCATGAGAGTTTCTCTTTATTTTTAACCTGCTTCTACATTTGGTAGTTCCTGTTATCCATTTGAAAATACCAAATAAATAGCTTGCCTGCTCTGAAGGAGAGATTCTTCTTTAAATATCACCCTGAAACCTCATGAGGAAGTGTGGATGTTACTCTAGAAACTTTCCTTCTCCAGCAAATGCTCTGTCAAACAAATAACCTTTGTAATTACAATCTCCTGCATGATAGAGATCCTTTCTAAATTTCCCTCTCTAGACATTCCTTTGAGAGCACCTGTTTTCAAAAAATTTTGAGGGTTTTTTTGTAGAGTTATGAAGAACTTTTCTCTTTGTCTGTAGGATATTCTAGCCTGGTTTTGGATTCCACTGGTGCTAACCTGTTTGCTAACTGCACGGATGACAGTATCTACATGTTCAATATGACGAGTTTAAGAACCACGCCAGGTAAGCATATCTGTGGAAACAGCTGCAGTAAGTAGGTGTTCCGGAGCATAGGGAGGTGAGTTTCTCCCTGTGACTTAGACAGAACTGCTGGAATGCTTAGGAAACCTATTCCATGCTCTACAGCTTCCTGGGAGAGAAGGTTCTTACCTGGGCTGTTTGTATTTTGTGTTAAGCCATCCACATAAAATTAATAGCACAAAAACAACGTAAGTGCAGATACTGGTTCATCCAGATTGACATTAAGGGTGGTTTGTGTGTTACATGGTGAAGAACAGCTAGTGTCCAGTTGATGCCCACCTGAAGCAAGTTTGAATCTTCTGCTTACTGGCAGTCACTGGTTTTTCAATCTCTTAGATATGAATCCATATAGAAAGGTCAGATTTGGATATTTCACAGTGTCCTTTAAATTTAGCTTCTACCGCAGCTTCTGGGAGAGACCATTGCCAACATATTGTGGAGATGCTTCAGCTTTTTAGATTGCTTCAGCTGTGCATCGATGACCTTTACTTTGACAAGACGGCCTGCAAACTTTGGTGCACTTTGGCTGCTTTGTCACAGGCCAGTGGTCACTTCTCAGAAAGCAGCAAAACTTGTGAGGTGCATTCCAGCCAGGCTCATGATTTAGTTTCCATTGACTGTTCTTGGTCTCTGGGTTAACTGAAAGTAAAGGAACAATGTGTCCTTCTGTCTGCTCTTCAGGAAGGCAGTCTGGTGGGTGGGATTGCTTCCAAAGTCGAGAAGTGGTGCAAGTAGTAAATATTAGTAAGTCATTTGTTGAGGTTCACCCTGGGTGTCTCTGCTGAGCGGTGAAAATAAGCTCACCCACCTGTCCCCTCACCAGAGTGGGCTCTAAAAAACACAGGGCATGCTGCCCTCAGCCTCCTCATGGAGCTCTTGCCTTCTGCGTGGAGCTGATAAAACCCAGGGAGCAATGTCGATTCATCCATCCGGATGAAGCATGTGCTGCTGTTCCCGCAGAGGGCAGCGCCTGCCCGCCGGTTGGTGCCTTCCTCCTGGTTGCGGCTGCGCTTATCTGGTACGTAGGCAGCTCTAGGTTGCAGCAGGGGTATGTGAGGAAATCCTCAGTGTGATAGGAGTTGCTGGTAGGTCTGGCTTAGGAAAGGACTCGCTGTCCTGTGGCTGCTGTGCAGAGCTGTGGGCAAAACATAAGGATAGTTTGAGGGCTCACAACTTTTCGAAGACCAACAAAATCACGTCTTCACTGGTCTGGGGGTCGCCTCCTTCACCAAAAGCACTATTAAAACAGGTTTGGCTGAGGGGTTGCCAGCACCACCTAGGACTACAGTGGGAAACAGCCTTTCTGCTCCGATGAGAGGGTGAGACATGGTACAGCAAAGTGCTCTGGGTGCACACTCAGCTCCTGTGCCAGCTGTGGACTCCTTGGTCCTCCTGTTACCCCAACAGCAGCCATGCTGGGTGATGGTGTCAAGGCTTTAGCAAACACTACTGAGGCCTCCAGCATGGCTGACACAATGCAAGTTTTGTTGACAAAATAAAGATGCTGGCAGCAGGAGGAAGGAGCAGCAAGTTCCTGTTGCTTCCTGGGTGGAAGAAAGCCCTCAATCCACTTTCTCCACGGCTGCCCCCATTACAATAGTGGGACTGATAGCAGTGGCTGAAGAAGAGGCAGAACCCTCACCAGAGAAATGAGGTAGCCCCGGTGATGTGTTGGCCTGCTTGTGACATAAGTGAAGCTAAAGCTATAGTTATACTGCCACTGCTTCTTAGTGCTGTGGAGAGAGCTGTTCAGGTAAACCTGCTTCTTTTGGGAAGCCTGAAGGGCTTTAATATAGACTTCCTGCCCCAGAGCAAGGGAGCAGTGCAGCCACTTTCTCCAGAGGATATGTGGCTAGGCAGGAAAAGCCTGTAAGCTCAGCCCTGCTTGTGCAACCACTCCCACTCTGTGCAGTGAGTCAGGCTTTTCTTTTCTTTTCTTTTTGTTTTTTTTTCTCCTCACAGTGGCAGTTTTCAGTGGGCATCAGAATTCAACTTTTTACATCAAATCCAGCACCAGCCCAGACGACCAGTTCCTCATCAGTGGCTCTAGTGACTGCAACGCATACATCTGGAAGGTGAGGCGACTGTGTGCAACCCGGAGCTGCTCTGCTCCTTCGTTTGCTTTTCATGTTCACATAGGACACTCCCTGCCTCCCACTCCTACTGACAGCAGCCTGGGGTTAGCTCCTGGCATGGTGGTATTGTGCCCAGAGCGAGTTGCTGCCAGGGCTAGATGTAACTGTTTAATGTAAAACAGAGCTAACCTCCTGCCATCAATTCCTCTCTCATCACTGCTGTTTATTGCAAGTTGCTGATCTTAATCTGGTGTTAATGGGCATTAAAATCCTCTTTCAATGCTGGTGGTTCAGCCAGCTATGACAAGTAGACAGGCAGTTGTCTATTCATATTTAGCAAACAAGCACATTAACAGAAACCTAACAATTTATTTGTTTTAAAGGGCACTCTTTCCCCCACTTCCCCTTTTCCAGCTCTTGCTTCAGACATAGCTTTTTCTTGTGCTTAATTTACAGTAGTTAAAGCTTTTGTATTACACCAGGGCTCAGCCAGAGCCTTCAGCAAAATTCCAAAGCGCCATCTGACAGCAGAGAGGCTTCCTCACTTGGCAGATGCAAGTGTCACCAATAGCAGGGACCTCAGAAAAAAGCATGCTTCAAATTCTACTCCCCATACTTGACAGCACCACAGCCACAGAATGGACTTCTTACCTGCAGTAGGATAGACAGAAACCACAGGTGACTGCTTATTTCAGGTTTGGGGTCATTTTTAAGGAATGCTGACTTTTTTACCCCTATCACAGTAAGTTTGAAAGTAAATTACAAAATTTTGAGAGCGGATGACCAGCCTGTTGTGATTGTCATTGGAGCATGTGTTGTCTCTGATTTGAAGAACACTTGTAAGCGTTATGCAGAAGTAGCAGGAGTGCAGTAGCATGGCTACTCCCTTGCCAGGAGGAGTCATTTTAACCTTCCTCGTGTTCAGCGCGAGTTCAATAAAAATACCTGAGCAACCTCAGGTATAAAAAAGACAGGGACCTCCTGGAGAGAGTCCAGAGAAGGGCTACGAAGATGATTAGGGGTCTGGAACATCTCCCCTATGAGGAAAGGCTGAGTGACCTGGGACTGTTTAGTCTGGAGAAAAGAAGACTTAGGGGGGACCTAATTAGTGTTTATAAATATCTTAGACATGGGATGCAGGGGGAATTGGCCAGCCCCTTTTCAGTGGTCTGTAGGGACAGGACAAGGGGCAATGGCTGTAAGCTGGAGCACAGGAAGTTCCGCACCAACATATGGAAGAACTTTTTCACAGTGAGGGTGACAGAGCCCTGGAATAGGCTGCCCAGGGGGGTGGTGGAGTCTCCTTCTCTGGAGATATTCAAGACTCATCTGGACACCTATCTGTGTAATATGGGATAGGGAGCCTGCTTTGGCAGGGGGTTTGGACCCGATGATCTCTCAAGGTCCCTTCCAACCCCTAAGATTCTGTGATTCTGTAACCTTGGGTTGTGCATCCCCTGTTCACCTGTTTTGATACTTTCTTGTAACACAGGTGGGGTTTGGGTCGACACCATTCAAGGATGTCATTACATCTCAAAGTTTAATCATTTAAGCACATTTAAAATGCATTTTTGTACTGTTGCTGTCACATGGAGGTGACAGATCATACTCTTAAGTAGTTCTATAGTCATAGTAGAAAGTGGGACTTCCGGCAAAACTGCCTCTTTTGAGATCTCTCATATCCAGACGCTTCTTGATGTGTTTTAAATGGTGGCAGATTTCACTGACTCTGAAACTTGTACTTTTTCCTGGGATGAGGACTTACTGCACCATGGAAAAAGAAAAAGTTATATATTGCATGAGCAATTGACAGGTGATGTTGGAAAGAACTTAATGCAGAGTGCTAGCTTTCCATATCTAGAGAGGAGCGAAAGGCGGAGCAAGACCTTGTCCACCCTGATTACTTCTTTGACAAACTTTAGCAGCAATGCTAAGTTGTGTTTGGGTCAGCAGTTCCCAAGGAATACTGAGGCTAGAAGTTACTCCTCATGAGGATGGTGTTTCAATCTCCTTCCATATACAAATCGCTTCCAGGAGGTGAACACTCACTTTATCGTGTCAGTGTTTCTTTGGTTTTTTTAAATTGCTAGTTTGTTGATTAATGACCTGACTCTTGAACAGCACTCAGATTATAAAAGCCAGAGAGCAGAGAGGTTTCTCTCTACAAAGATGGTACCTAGTTGAGCTATGTTCCTGGTAATAATAATTAAAAAGAAATTGTTTATAGACATACACTTCCATAGTTCCATTGTCCTTTGAATCGTCTGGTACAAACCAGTCTGAGGTGACCATGTGAAGTAACCCTTTGCTCTGTCCCAGCACTGGAATGTAAGCACTTCTTTATCATGTAGTGCATAAAGCTATATGCCCCATTTTATGCTGAACCTTGGTGATGGGTACAACAGCTGTTTCAGTGAATAGAGTAACTAATAAAGTTGTATTTCCTAAGTTTCTCTTTTTAACCTTTCCACAATAGCTCCAACTTCCCCACCAATATCCTGTCAAATCAGGCAAAAAGCAGCATGTGCTGTGGCTAATCCTGACAACATGCACAGACTGGCCAACTGTTTTCTGCCAAGTGCAGTGGACACAGCTGTTAACTATGCATCCTCCTTCAGTTCACAACAATACAAGTTGGTTGGATTTACACTAGTACAGTGTAAAACCAGTGCGTCCCAGCAAGAATAATTCTCTTCCTCTGCTTTCCTTTCAGCAGTGGCTACTAGACTGCTACTGTGTGTTATGTGTGCATAACAAGACTGCTATTAAATGTAAATGAAGGTGTTCTCTGCACTGAGATCTCCAGTTGTTTATTCCCTAAATAGGGATTTAGTTTCCATGGTATTGCATGTTTTGGCAGAGAAAGGAATACTCTGACCAAGGCATTTAATGGATATCTTGTCAAGTAATTGGTTTGGGGATGCCAGGAAAAAAAAAAGGGGGCCTATTAGATCAACCTGCTTGTATCAGAATAGTTTTAAAGAGCTGAAGCTGAATGTTCTATTCAATTGCAGTTTTGAAGGCTGTTGTAGGTGGTGATCCATAAGAGAAAAACTTATATGTAAATCAGAAACCTTCCCCAGTGTCTTGCATCTTCGTTTGAAATCTGTATATAATGTCTACTCCTTTGCCTACACACTAAAGGAGCTGTTCATTCACTTAGTCACTTATGCAAATCCACTTGATGAATCCCCCTTACAATGTCAAATCAATAATGGTGACTCATAGCTCCAGAAAGGATTGCCTGCTGAAAGGATGCAGAACTTGGATATAATCCCTCTGTGTGTGTGTGTGTGTGTGTGGGTGTGGGTGTGTGTGTGTGTTTTCTTCCTTGGGCCACTTCATGCTAGCTTCAGCTGTATCTGTCACTTACAGGAGCTGTAATCAAAGATTCATAGTAACACTGTAGAACAGGAGAAGGGTTTTTATGAAGTGTGTAAGAGACATGGAGATCAGTTTAATGAGCCCGAGTGATTTAGGGAGCTTTTCAGAGGGTCTCTGGTTCAGCTAGTTGTTGGAGGAGGTACAGGCTCTTGGCAGTCAGTTGCACAAATGCCAATTCTGAAGCCTGTGAAGGTTCATCTATAGGATTTTGGTGGTAGTGGTTTTACTCTTTAATAAACCATTGACATGTGATTGGGACATTTGTAGAAAGGCAGCAGAATATACTTGCCTATCCTGATTCAAAGCATGAGCTTCCCAAACTTAGAAGCATCTTGCCTAGAACCAGGTAGAGGTACTTAATACAGTGAAACACTTGTGTCATGTTTCGGGCTGACAGCTCTGGAGGCAGAAATCCTGTGTGTAGCAGGAACTGAACAAGTTTTCCAGGCAAGTCAGTACATCTCAGTGTGACCAGTCCATGGTCTCACTGCTGACCAGATGCTTTCCCTGGAGAAATGAATCACGATCTGATCCTTCGGGCTCCATCGGTTGTTGCCTCATGATGACAGGCTGAGAACATTTGGTTTATCTGTCTCATACAGGAAAGATGGAAAGTATTCATATGCTTTACAGGTGGGCTCTGGTGTCTTTCCTTAGCCGTGTATATTAAGCTGTGGGGCTTCTGACTTGTTTTTCTATGGAATTTTTAAGGTTTCTGAGCCCAGCCTTCCTCCACGGATGCTCCTTGGTCACTCTCAAGAAGTTACCTCCATTGCTTGGTGCCCTTCAGACTTCACTAAGGTTTGTTTTCTGGAAAATTGTCTTTCCTGTGAAACAATAGATGTGATGCAGCACCATCTGCTTTTTGAAACTGCAGCAGTATTTGTTTATTTGGGTGGCAATTTCAAATCAATTTCTAAAAACGGGGCAGGCGAGGGGAAGTAAACAAACCTTGTCATGAGTACATTGTATGTATCAGAACTTTTAAATTTAAAATAATTTAGGCTATTTGATAAAACCTAGGAAATTGCAAATGAACAGAGACCTCTCCTGATGAGAGATTGTGACAATACCTGTAAGAGACAAAACTGAAAAAACATTTAATCAGGGCGTTCATAATCCAAAAGCTTGTTTTGTGGTTCCATACTTACCTCTCTGACCACTGATACATCCACTAGTCTTGCACAGAGCTGCAAGAAGTTTCAAATACCTTTTTGAAAACATGTGGAGTCTGTTCATTGTGACTTTTTTCATAATCTGAGCTGCATTTGTGACACATTTGTGTGTACACCCAAAAGCATACGATGAAACTGGGGGGACAGTAATTATGCACTACATATCACTAAAAGGAAGAGAACTGTGCTAGGAGGTTGGTTCCAACTGATTGACCAAGCCTAAAATGAGAATAACCCTAAAAATTCCTAGACTGTGTCCTAATAAATAGCCAGGCTTTCTTTCACCCCACAGTGTTGAGCAAGTCAGCCACCTTCCCTGGCCTGCACTATAGCACTGGGTCTTTGGAAAAGCAGTGTAGGAGGGTGGGAGTCTTGCAGGCAAAGAGGAGGAATTGTTGTGTAAGTTGCACAAAAGTATGAGAATCATAATTTTAGATGAAGTTTGTGATCTCAACTTAGCCCAGCATCCTGATCATGATGCACTGGGAATGCAGACCTATACAGCCTTTAATGCTGTTACTGACCTAGGTAAGCAATAGGTAACCATTGTACAGATGCCTGAGCATTAAGAAAAGTAAAAAATGTGGTGCTAAGACAGGTCAGGGAACTGCTTGGAGTTATTTGAGAGGCAAAGTTGCTTTCTGTAGGGACAATATTGGTGTCAGAGAGGTCAGAGCAGAGGCACTTTGCCATCCAGATTACTATGAACTTTGGCCACAGCATTTTCTTTTGCTTGCTGCTGATTCCCATGTGAATCACCAGCTAATCTGTCCAAAGAGAGCCATAAAATGTGGGCTAGGTGGGTTCTGCTGCTGCTTCTTCTTCAGAGGAGATTCCACAGATCCTTTTGGAGTGTGTGATGCTGAAGCAGGAACCTAGACCAATGTTTCTAGCAGAGTTGGTTTCCTGACCAGATACTGCTGACATCTGACTCTGAAGAGACAGTGCTTAACACCGGTGCAACAGCCTTCCAATGTCACCTTCCCAGTGTGCTGCAAATGTTGGTTCCCAAGCAGGAAAGCTCCTGATTAACAGAGACAGACCTAGATGCAGGTGCGAAAAGCAGCAGGGCTGTTTTAGTCTGCCGAGTGATTGAAATCTTAGAAGGTACCCTCGGCCCTTCCTGAGCAGACTGCTGTCTGCCACAGCTATGCAAGGTGAACGGTGACTGTTGGCTGAGATTTCTACAGCAGAGAGACATGAAGGCAGGAGCCTTGCCTGCTTTAAAGCAAATAGTGCTGTCTGGTACAGTCATGAGATGGAGTTGGGTTCTTTCATTTATTGTATGGGCAAATCTTGTACCCCCTCAACCAGGCTCCACCCTCATTCATATTGACACGGGGTGTTGGGCATTGCTGTTCTACTTCACTTGGCTGGTGATCCATAGGATGTGCCCTGGTTACTCCCAACCAACTCGTTTATACTGTAGATTGCCACGTGCTCTGATGACAACACTGTGAGGATCTGGCGCTTACGATGTCGACCTGAGGAGGAGAAATCAGCGTTCAACAAAATCAACTTGGTGGGCTGGGTCACTCAGAAGAAACCAGAAGAACAACGGGGAGCAGGTAAGGCCCCTGAGCTGAGCTATCTTGCTCTGCAACATGGCTTCTGAATTTCGGCTGTTCTCTGTACCAACAAAAGCCTTTGGCTTGTTTTACTGGTCTTCTGGGTTGGTTTTTTTTTATATTAGGCAACAATTCAGACAGCCAGGCAACACTTCTAGGTGTAAATACTTCTGCCACCAACAAGGCAAGCTGGCTGAAGTGTGCCGAAGTCTGTCTGAACACTGCAAAGAAAACGTTCGTTAATACACCTTGTCAGGCAGCCAGCTCTGATGGGTGAACATTGGCAGGACTCAATAACTGAACAGCTGAAGGGGATGTCGTGTGTGTGTGTGTGTGTGTGTGCACTGTAGCGACAAGTCACACCTTTTCTTTTTCTCCCCATTTATACCGACTAGTAACTGGGAGCAGTAAGATAATTTGCTTTTCCCAGTTTGCTAGTTTAGCCAGCAAAGGGGCTGGTGGCACACAGACAGCCTCTGAGCTGTTCCCTGCTGCCCGGGCTTGGATTTCTTTGCTGCCCCCACCAATATTTCTGCATCTCCTTCAGCTTGGTACAATGGTACTGCCAAACACCACATAGTGAAAGTACTTCAAAAATGCATGTAGACAGTCATGATGTGGTGATAACGTTCCAGAGTTAACCAGTAGCCTTAATCTACTCACATGTTAGGGCCAGTTAACAAAAGCGGTAGCTTTCGACAAAGCCTAGGCGATCACGCAAGCTATGCAGCATGCTGTGGGAGCGAGCAGGCAGAGCTGGACAGTACTCTACACCAGAAAAAAGGTGCCCCTGACTTCGATTTTGTTACAGTAGAGTGGGTGAAAGGAGAATACCCCCCCTCCAAAAGTGAAATGAGATGAGCTTCTCTGTAGAGCAGCTCCAAAACGAAGAATAATACAATGGCTTCCCAGCAGCCGGTGGGGTGGCTTCCTGTGTCCCACCTACCTTTTCCTAGCCATCCTCTAAATGAATTTCACCTTGGCTAACACAAATAAAGGCTGAAGGTCTCCAAATCCCACTAAAGGGATAACATTACCTCTAACCTTTTGCCAGTAAGTAACGCTGTTGCAGGAAATTTGCAGGACAATAGCAGGGAGAGTGCCAGGTCTGCTCTGTAGCTGGTAAGTGGTTTGTGTGCGCCAGCTCTGCTTCAGAGAGGGCTCAGAAATCACATTGCACACCAGTTTTGGCAAAAGAGGAGTCAGCATAAGGTTAGTTCAGAAGCCTGAAACCTAAAGTAGCTTGTACAGTGAAACTTTACAATTCAGCTTTGGCAATTATGTGCAATTACCCTAGAAAAATAACTCATTGCTCCTTGCTCTTGCTGCATTAAAGCAACACAGGAGGGAAGAGGAAGTACACAGACACTGAAACACAACAGCCGGCTTCCTGCTGACCTTGGCTCTTGAACACAAAGCACGTGCTGTTAGAGTATAGGAGTTCTCTGCAGAGCCTGATTCAGGGCTGGCAGCTAAGTGCTGTTTCGGACCTGCTGGGATGAGATCTAGGTAGTTTCCCACCCATTTATGTGGAACAAATTGTGAGATTGAGGTTGTGTATTGACTGTTGACCTATATCAGCAAGTGTAGCAAGCACAGTTTCCTTTTGGAAATTAGTTTTGTGGTTTCCCCAAGTTGCACTATTTTCTCTATGGTTTTGTGTAACCAAGTTTCTGGAGCAGGACTGTGACTCTTAAATCTGGAGATTAATAATATCACTCCAGAAGATACACAGCAGAAAAGGTAGGCAGCATCTAAAATAACCTGCAGGTACTGATGGTATTGTACTACATGCAGTGGCAGCATACATGGAAACAGCTTGGAATTGGCCTTGTGAAAACCTGAATAACACACCCAGTCTTAGAGAAGAGCCTGATCTTTATATTCTTTATCTCAGTTTTGGGCCTGTTTCTCAAGTTTGGGTTTGCTGCTTGCTGTGACACCCATCCAACTCCCAGGATAGTTTTTTTTCCCTTATTCAGTGCCTCCACAGTATAACTCAGACTGGTTTGGGACTGAGAGAGGTCATACCCCACTAATCATGCAGTATTTCTGCTGGATGAATTTGTAGATGGTCATTAGGGATCGAGAGTTGCTGAGTCTGCTACTTTCTTCTACGTCTAGGAGCTTAGATTTTTAAGTGCAACTAATTACCCAGCTGAGCTATTACTGTCTTTTAAGTGCTCATTGAGGTAAAGATTAGGAGAACCAATACCAGCAGCTACTTTTTCTTAGTCCAGATTGAAGCAAGTTGTTATGACATAGCATATTGTGTCAGGAAAGGAGCCTTTAACTTTTTTTGTGTGTTAGAATGATTTGTAGTGGGATCTATTAACACAGGATCCAGTTGAATTTTGCTCTGATGCATCAGTACTTGTATATTGGATACTGGATAATACAATTAAGGGAAAGATCAGAAGAGGCTCCGTGTGCTATATTATGCAACTGTCATGTAGGTGCTCACACGACATGTTATTTGTAAGACAGCCCAGCGTCCTAAAGAAAATGGCAGGTTATTAACACTACACTTCTCGTTATTCAAATGAAATACTTTATAGTCTGGTGCTAATGCTGTGAATTAGGGAGTCCAGATTAAACCCCTGGTGTACAGAAAATGATTAGAGCTCTTGTGCTCAGCAGTGGTAATGAGCAGAGTAACTTTAAGGCGCTTTTAAAGCTAAAGGAGGGAAGGTTTAGATTAGATATTAGGGGGAAGTTTTTTACAGAGAGAGCGGTGAGGTGCTGGAACAGGCTGCCCAGAGAGGTGGTGGATGCCCCATCCCTGGAGGTGTTCAAGGCCAGGTTGGATGGGGCCCGGGGCAACCTTGTGTAGATCCAGGCCTGGACATTGGTGGCCCTGCCTGTGGCAGGAGGGTGGAACTCTATGATCCTTGGGGTCCCTTCCAACCCAGACCATTCTATGATTTTATCCCGTTTAATTGCATCACTGCCAAGTTAGATGAATTACGAAGCAGGCACCTAACAAACCTGCTAATGTACCCTCTGTAGGAGGGTGCCAGCAATGAAAAAGTGATTTAAAAAAAACCCCCTCTGTTACTGCAGACCAAGATCTTTGCTATATATGATTCCTCACCTGTTATTTGTAGGGTCCTTGTGCCCTTACCTATGACTGCTGGTTCAAGAAGCTGTGTATTCAGAACGTCTTTCTAAAAACAGGGAGGGGTTATATCTTGGCTAGTGAGCTCAAAAGCCATTGTTGGATATCTGTATTGGGATAGTTTGTTTCAAAGAAATAACTTACCACAGTGACAGATTTTATTTTCTGTGGAATTAAAGTCCTTGCTCAGGAGGTGAAGGATTTCTCACATTGCCCTGGGTATGGTAAATACCTACCATCTTCACAGTAAGAAAACCCTCCAGCAAGAAGGCAAGAGAATGAAAGTATGTCCTTCCCTGCTCTCACTTTTTTTGTTCCTCATGCTTAAAATATACGCCTACTGACATCTGGCTAGGAGCATTGTTCATAGAGCAGGGCGTTAGAGCACGTAGCATAAGACTTCCTTGGTATTGTAATTGGCTGCAGGACCTGCTTACGCTCCCTTTGTCCCCCAGCTCGGTTACGCAGCCATTAAAGATAGCAGTGCTGGTGGAGACCAGCATGGCTCTTGGGCAGCGTCTCAGTGCAGAGCTGTCTGATGGAGCCACTGCAAGGCTCCCAGCCAGGCTAGGTAAACTTGGGAGATTCAAGATGTAGTTTGCCTGTCTGTCAGACTCTCAGCTGTAGCTCGTGGAAGCGTGCACATGACAGGAGGGATGTATGTCAGACATTGCACGACTGTACTGCATTGTACTTACCAATGCGATACAGGATTTTACACAGGACTTGTATGAGTTGAACTGAAATGAGAGGGATTTATGCAATGTCTTAATTCAAGAGGGTATGTCTGCAAAGCAGGGGCAGTGCTGAATTCATCTCTTAGTTGCAAGGGGTGTTTATAAAAGAGCTGTCTTTACTCTGCTGTTCTGTGTTCCTCATCAGACCACTTATTTCTCCCGTACCAGGACCTCCATCCAGCCCACAGACTACTCCTGCCAAGGCCTTCACAGTGGGCAGCCCATGCATTTCCTCACCACGGCTGGCTGCCTGTGCTCCCATTTATTCTGGAGACCTTCCTCTGTCTACAAACACTCCGACAGGCATTCTCAAAACCCAGACAGCCACAGTCTGCACCCCAGCCAAGCAGAGTGGAGCCAGTCCATGCACTTCTCCCAGACTGATCCCTTCCTCCAAAATGTCCATTAAACATTGGGTTACAAGGACCCCGTGCTCTTCTCCTCCAGAAGTAGGGAAAAAGGCTCCTTCTCCTAGAAAAGCCCTAGCAGAAGTCACGCAAGGTCTCCTGGAAGCCGCTTGCTCTCCTAAAGCCCCACACTCGCAGTTTGAAAAGCGTGCCAAGAGAAGGCTTGACTGCAGCAAGGAGGACGATGCGGGGCAGAAGTGTCTGCAGGCCTGTAGCTGCGTGATTGAACTGGACCGTGCGACTAAGAAATCCAAGCTGAATTTATGTCACTTGGCTGCAGACCAAAAACCTTGTGATGAAGGCGTTCTCAGCCTCACTGACTTGGATAATGACCAGGAAGGCTCCAGCCGCAGCCCCGAAGAACCTTCCTTTCCTGGAAGCTGTATTAATCCACCGGGGATTCAGAGCCCCCCCCATCTTTTCAGATCTCCATGCAGGAAAGACACTGAGGTAGTAGATAAAGAGAATAGTTCACCTGAAAGAAAGAATTGGTTATCTGCTCTGGGAGAGAAGATCCGGACTGGCAGAGCTGGCAGCCAGAGCACATCAAACAGCCCCCCATCATCTCGCAGTCCTGGTGCCAAACGACAAGAGGTTGTGGCAGCGGCCTCTGCGCTGAAAACTGTAAGTAGGACAGTCAGTGACAGTGGTCATGAAAGAAGTTACCCTAGCCACTGCTCTCCCCTTGTTTGCTCTCTCCTGTTCAGACATTCCAAGAATGATCTGATCCCTTTGGTTATGGACAAAAGGGATGATTTCTAGCCTAATAAGGCAGCTGCATTAATGCTGTTATCTACTAATCTCCTTCATGCAGGAAGAGAATTTTTAGGATGTTGATGTCCCTCACTTTAAAGGGACTTAAGGCACGCAGAAACTCAGAGATCCTCCCAGTCCCAGGTCAGCTATTCGAAGGATGTAGCCATCATCTGAAATACAGCTCTACTCTGAGAAACACAATAATGACAGCACTTTTCCTGGCAGATCTCCTGTTTGTGTTCACCATCACTTCTGCCTGTTTATGTTACTGGAAAGCCACTTTAGCATTGGAAGAAAGAATGACATTCTATTCTAGCCCAGGTAGCAAATGAGCTTGTTACCCAACTTAGAACCATGGGGCTAAATAACGCCTTCAGTTCCTTTGGTTGAAAACTAGCAGGAAACAAAGGAACTGCAAAAGAGTCAGAGGACAGGACTTGGCTTACATAATCCTACTTCTGATGTATGAGAAGCCTGGCACAGAGCTCATCCTAGGATCTGAAAGTTAAGCTTATAAAGCAGCTAGAAAAGTTGGCATGAGGGCAGAAAGGTTTAACATGCAAACTGAGTAACGATGATTATGGTTTTTGAAAACAAACCAAACTCGACTCGTGTCTGAAACTGGACTCCAAGTCCTACAGTGTCTTTGAGTCTGAGTTCAGGAAATATTAGGTAAATTGTCATTCATCACATTTTAGTTGTACACTCAATTGAATATCTGATGCTAGAAGTTGTTGCCATTGTTGCAGCTTATTTTGGAAAAGGATCCTATGTCTTACCTGACTCCAGCTCTTGCAGCACTTCTCTCAGATGTGAAGCGGGCAAGCCACCACTTCTTAAGTTACACACAGCAGCTGTGCTCTTCAGATTGCAGCTGTACCAAGAAATCTTGGTTATAGTAAACCTAAATCTGCTTGTGCTTTATGTTGTACATGTCTAAGCACAAGACACAAAGATTTGCCCTGAAGAAAGATTACTAAAGAACAATTGCGTTTCCCACGCAGTATGCTTTAGTTCAGATTTCAGGATGCTCCTGTGTTGTCCTCAAAGCCTGAGGAGGTGCCTGGTATAACCAGCAGCATCTGTTGATCTGCTACAACTTGGAAATCTGCAGCCCTCTTATCTGCTGTAGGGAAGCCGAACCTGCAGCCAGAGTGCTTTTCCTATGGCAGTAAGACTACCCTAGGTTTTAGCCAGTGTTTCCTGTAGGTAGTTAAGCCTCTTATCTGTGAGACAAACAGATTATAGTAAAGAACCTTTAATTTACTATCTTATTTGGGAAGCTAAACAAACTGGAGCCATGATGGAGGGGCGACTCTAAAGACTCCTGCAGGATATGAACTGTTAAGCTAGAAAACTTTCTTGTTGGTTTTGATTTGTGTTTGGGTTTGGTTTGTTTCTTTCTAGGCTGTAACCACTTCAGTTTCCATGAGGAAGATCTGCACATACTTCCACAGAAAGCCACAGAACGACTGAAGCGGTGTGCCATGGCTGCACCTGATGGATGTTGACACTGTGGTATCAGGACCAGATTTAGCAACACCGACAACGATGTGCCAGGATTACAGAGTTTATTGTCACATGTTCATAAACTTGGGGGTTTATCCCTCTGCTTTTAAAGCCATCAACAGTTGCAGTCAGCTTAC
The DNA here is from genome assembly GCA_013400835.1 of Zapornia atra. NCBI lineage: Eukaryota > Metazoa > Chordata > Aves > Gruiformes > Rallidae > Zapornia > Zapornia atra. The sequence continues at coordinate 42,262 of VZTU01018393.1, read as the reverse complement.
TCACGGTCTCTCACTGACCTTGCATGATGCTTTTTTAATCTTTTTTTTTTTAACAAAGAGAAATGTAGTTTTTTTACATGGCCACTGCTATGGTGCAAAGACAGCAACAGCTCTGCTGTGCATTGACAGGCACGTGCAGCTTGTTGCTTCATGTGACTGATCCGCTGTTGAAACTTCCTCTACTTAAGAATAATGTGTAAATTAGTACGCCCTCCTGGAAAACGAGTGTTGGAATGTGTGTGGAGAAACTTCCTGGAGGTAGATCTGGGCCCCTTCATGCTGAGTGGCACTTCTATGGTTATTCTTCTAGTCCCGCAATGACTACTACGGATGTAAAATAACCAGGGGTGATTATGGCCTAAAGAGGTGACAATGTGTAATCAAGTACATTAGGCCTGTACTCCTCTTGCCATCTCCTTTCCTCTCCCAGTCTGAAAACTTGCGTATTTGCCCACTTATCTGGCTTTCTTGCACCATCAGCACTACAGCTGTTGAGGCCAACAGCTTGTCATTTCTCCGAAATACTGGCAAGGTGCATTGGAAAAGCTACTTGGATCTGTCCCAAATAGATGTCCTGTCACAGCTGGCTGCTCGGTGACCTCTTACAGATTCAGCCTGTAGTGAAGGCATGAATAACTGTTTTATCACACTTCTGTAATACAGGCTTTATAACACAACTTTATAACACCTCTGTAATACAATATCTGCAAAATAATAGCTTGTAAATTGGGGGAGAGGCACTTGACATTTTAGAAAGCACTTGATGGAATTTACATACTAATATTAAATATTTTGTCATTTTAAGTTGTCACTGATGCTGAAAGAACAAGGTCACCGAAATGAGATCACTGTCCAGCTGGATAGAGATACTAACTCCTCTGTCAAGCTCTCCTCAGGGGGAGCTAGTAGAAGATTGTATCTTAGGTTGGAGCATTTACCCCGTCTTCTGGCATAACAGTTCCTATGAACTGTAAAAAAACCACTACAATAACCAAACCAAACCTCTGAATCCCTGTTAGGGTTTGGTTTTTTATTCTACTGCAAAAGAACTGAAGTTTTTGAAGGGGATGTGATGCAGCTAACTCATGCTAACCGGCTGAAATTTTCACACCTACTTTACAGCAGCGTTGAGTAGCTGAAAGGGATTAGAAGAAAACATACTGGTTTGTATTCTGTGTTGTAGATCGTATTTTTTGAGGAATAAACACATAAGAGAAACTGGCTTTTGTGAGAGGTCTCTTACAGCTACAAAGCAAAGTAAATGTATAGTGTGCTTTATTAAGAGAAGAAAAGCAGTCATCATCAAGGTGCATTTTTCAGCAGGAGCACTCAGGTATGTGTAAGGGCCAGAACAACTTTCTCCTGCTTACTGAACTACATACAGGCCACCTTCCCACAAGCTTTGAGAAGATGCCATTAGGAAAGCGGGAAAAGTAACATAGTGCTTCAGGCATTTTGGTTTTAATAGTTCTTGGGTTTGTTTTTTTTTTAAAAGAAGATTTTAAAAAAGTGATTATCTGAATAGACCTAGTATCTTGGGCAAGACAGGAATATTAAAAAGTCTGTTTCAGTGTAACCTACTTCTGGATATTGAGGGAGATGGAAGTAGTAGAAACACAACCTAAATTAGATTTGGGGTTGAATTCTGTCTTGATTATTAGAGCAAGTGTGTAGGGTACAAACTGCCTTGGCTACAGCCAGTTTTTCATACAGGATTCTTCCACACAGTTTCTAAATTAACAGGTTGAGGAATAAGGAGATGTGGACACTCCTGAAGTACATGAGAGTTGTCAGACATTTCAACAACAGGATTTCATGTTCCTCCACTTCTTTCACAATATTTTCCTCCTCCAGGAATGTTCTGCAGCCAAACCATTATCTCCTATATCATGTAAATGGCTACCTAGTGATGATTTACATTAATGGGTTACTAGTTGGATGAATAACATCCCGTAGGGATGTGAGATTTTCTCCTTTCAAAGAGAATTTGTATAGTGGAACAACTTGTTTTATAGACAACCAGGCATAATTTCTTTCATCTTAAGCTGACGTCAACCTGGGTCAGAGCCTAGGAGAATTAACTGAAACTTAGATTCTTCTGTGTCCAACTGCCTTGACCTTACTGTGATAGAATCATGATCACAAAAGCATAGAAGGATTCCTGATTAAAATTGTATGTTGAGTGGTTTAAGGTCACCAGTGCTGTCTTTACCTGAGATACTTTCTGAACTCGGCATTCAAAGAACTGAGCTCTTGGTTTGAGCCAGGAAGCTATACCTCTGAATCACCGTTCCTTCTAAAGGATTTACAGAAGCTGCACACTGTGTTGCTGTGTTTTATGATCAAATTAACCTTTTTGAGGTATTCTTCCCAAATCCTATGCATATATGTAAATCCCACCTGCTGTATCTTGCAGGTTTGTCCATGCAGATGCTGCTGCTTCCCAATGTCTGTCTTCAGTGTTTGCCTTCCAATTGCCAAGTGGGACTTAGGAATGACCAGAGCAGTTTATAACAGAACGAGTTGGGCTTGTTCAGCCTGGAGAAGAGAAGGCTCCACGGAGACTTTATAGCAGCCTTCCAATGCCTAAAGGGGGTCTGCAGGAAAGCTGGAGAGAGGCTTCTTATCAGGGAGTGCAGTGACAGGAAAAGGGGCAATGGGTTTAAGCTGAAGGAGAGGAGATTTTTATTAGACATGGGGAAGAAATTCTTCGCTGTAAGGCTGCTGAGGCCCTGGCACAGGCTGCCCAGAGGAGATGTAGCTGCCCCTGCCCTGGCAGTGCTCAAGGCCAGGCTGGATGGGGCTTTGGGCAGCCTGGGCTAGTGGAGGGTGTCCCTGCCCATGGCAGGGGGCTTTCGACCAGGTGAACTTTGAGGTCCCTTCCAACCCAAACCAGTCTGCGATCCTGGGATTCTGTTCCTAATAGTTGTTACTGCTGCTTTGTTGGAAGCTTTGCCCCTCGCTGCTCAGCTATGAGCAGCGGGCCAATTTAGCACAAAGTGGTTTGACAGTGACTTGAGCTAACCTGACTTGGCAAAACTGAAGGGGCACTCCCAGGATCTATAGTTGCATGGTCAGCAAGCCTTAGCAAGCATTTCTCCTGGTAACAGCACTGACTTAAGAATCCCTTGGGGAAACTAACTACAAAGAAAACCAGAAATCCAGTTGCCTCAGTTCCCTGACTCAGCTAAGGAAGTACTTCATTCCTTCACATCAAGGTGCCACAGGAGCTCCACTCATATTAAAACAAAGCCCATCTGTGTCTTTCCTTCACCTCAAGGTCTTGGCTTTGTGACTTAACTTCTCCTCTTTTGTTTAAAGAAGAATGGCTGAATTGTTAGGTACAGTATCTTCAGCCATCCACTTCTGCACCACATCTGGATTTTTTATTTGGCTCGTGAGTTCCCTAACTCCCTGTTTGCCTTCTAAGTGTGCTCTCATCCCATTGTGAGCGCAGCAGAGGAGGAGATGGACACAAATCCAAGCAGCAAAGGCTAAGCTGACTATAGAGCAAATCATTCTTACATTGACGTACCTATAAGTGTGACAAAATACCAGTATAGTCTGGTTGGGGTTTTACCCTTCTGGTTTTAACACCCTAGAAGGAAAGGAAGCCATCCAGAGGGACCTTGACAGGCTGGAAAGATGGGCCCGGGTGAACCTAATGAGGTTCAACACTGCCAAGTGTCAGGTGTTGCACTTGGGCCAGAAGAATCCCAGACATAGATACAGACTGGGAGAAGAGCTTCTTGAGAGTAGCCCTGCTGAGAAGGACTTTGGGATTGTGGTGGATGAGAGACTTAACCTG
>VZTU01018393.1:930-38389 GCA_013400835.1 Zapornia atra | reverse complement strand
GAGAAGGCTGCGGGGGGACCTCATTGCAGCCTGCCAGTACCTGAAGGGAACTTATAAGCAGGAGGGGATTAAACTTTTTAAAAGGGTAGATAATGGCAGGACAAGGGGGAATGGACTAAAACTAAAGGAAGGAAGGTTTAGATTAGATATTAGGGGGAAGTTTTTTACAGAAAGAGTGGTGAGGTGCTGGAACAGGCTGCCCAGAGAAGTAGTGGATGCCCCATCCCTGGAGGTGTTCAAGGCCAGGTTGGATGGGGCCCTGGGCAACCTTGTGTAGATCCAGGCCCGGAGGTTGGTGGCCCTGGCAGGGGGGTTGGAGCTCTATGATCCTTGGGGTCCCTTCCAACCCATGCCATTCTATGATTCTATGAAAAAATCTCACCTTATTGTTCAATTCCTGTTCTTGCAAAAGGTACTAAGTGTCCAAAAACCAGGCTAATAATAGTCTGTAGTACTGTAAAGCCAGTTAGGCTGTAAGCTGCAGCGACAGCAAAGTAGGCTGTGTTGACAGGAGTTCAGCAAATATGGTCGGAGTGTATTACTGAGTTATTCAGTGTCACCATTATTTTTGTTCTGCTAATTTTCCTGGATTTACTGATGGAGGAATTGACAGTGTGGATAACTGTGAGATCAAGAGATCCACTGGAGTCTTGAAAACATCATGTAACCAATAAATGCAGTGAGCCCTGGTTTGCTTGAACAGGCTGATGTGCTGCAGGTGGCTTACAACAAGGTGGCTACGTGAAAATTGGAAGCGTTGTGTTACAAGGAATCTGATTTTGTAAGAAGCAAGACTGGAGAGATAAAGCTGATGATTGCATAAGTAAACAGTAGAAAAAATAATCAATGAAAGAATAAATGAACAAAGTACCTTACATAAGAGATGCAACCGACAGGAGAAACTAAACTTCACAGGCATGTTATGTACTTAGAAGAGAAAGTAGGGCTTGGGAAGCCAGTCCTGCACCTTTGTATCAGGCTCCTATCTAGATACTCTAGGGTTTTTTCCTCTGTGCCATGAGACAGTTGATGCTTGCCAGTTCACCCCAAGGAAGAGAAGGCGTGAGTTTGAAGTCTATTGCTGATCGGAATTCTAAGGCTTTTGCTGATCCTTGTCTCTGTGAGCACCCTTCTTTCACCCTGTCTGATTTAACCTAATCCATTTGTGGAAAGGGGTCAGTTTTGACTGATCGACCGCAGTAAGGGTTCCTTGTTTCACAATAAGCCTGGTTTTGCACAGGGTTGTTCAGAAGTGGCTATTGTGAAGCAACAGCTCTGCAGTACCTCCACCACGTAGGCGAACCTTCAAGAAAGTGATGCAAGACTGCTGAGTGAGTGGTGTTACATAAAACCAGGGATACTCTCGAGCATGAAGGCAGCAGGGAAACTTTTCTACATGAAAATTAATTTCTTAATTTTTTAGTTTTTGTCTCAGCACCCTCAGCCATACCAGGCAGCAAACAGCGATGTTGAGAACAGCTCTAGCAGCATGTACCACAACCTGTGGTTTCGCTGTTGACAGGCTGCCGTTGCCCGTCCAAGGCTGAAGGAACTGCTGCTTGGTGGCAGAGCCCTCACCTTCCTGCCAAGTGAGAAAAACTTCCGTTCGTACAAAACTCTGCTGCTCCGCTTTCCCACCGCACACAGGCCTGTGGTAACAGGGTGTATGTCCCACCATCGCTGCATCCCTAACCCCAGCAGGTCTCTCAGGTGGTGCCTGCATCGCCACGCCCCCGCCAGCATCAGCACAGCCCCGCATTGCCCGTACCATCTCCCACTGCCTCCTGTCCCCATCGCTGCCCCATAACCCCTTGGGGACGGCTGGTGGGCCCCCCCGCTGCGCTTACACAGCCCGAAGTGCTCAGAGAAACTCAGTTCTGGTTGTGCTTTTATCTGCTTGCTGTGCACTCAGCCGGGACGCCGCCCCTACCGAAAACCTGCGTGCAACCTCCTTTTTCATTTTCTCCCCAGGGAGGCAGAGAAGAGTGAGTTTTAAATACAGTGCTGCGAGCTGGGCGCTGCTGAGCAGAGCCTGTGTGATTGCAGTTGCAGCTGGAGCTCCTGGCTTAGTCCCGGCACAAGCGAGTTAAGGACAAAAGGTCTTCGCTGCTCTTACGCAAAGAGACAATTTCTGCAGCAGCTGAGGGCAACATTAGCATTCGTGGCTTGGCCAGTCTGGCAGCAAGGCGGCTAACTTGATATGAACTGGGGCACAATCACTGGGTTTTATGGGCCTTTTCTTACTATATATCACAGGTAGCCAACCAAGTGGCTCTTTATCCCAATTTTCTTGGGCTACCCCCTCTCCTACCCACTCCAGCGATGAGGCTTGGTGGTTGGGTTTTTTTTTTCATGAGCTGTTGGTGGTTTTATTAAGAACCACGGGCAGGTTGCCTGCCTGGCTCATTTGTTGTCATGCTGTACTGGTTTATGTTTCAGCTGACCAAAGTTCCTCTTAAACTCAAGTCATCTGTGTTTACAAATACTTTATTGTGTAACATGCTAAAGCTTTTTTCCCAGTATTTGAGCAGGGCTGTAGATTTGCAGCTGAGCCATTTCCACGTTATATGCATTAGGAAAGTGTTACCCTAAATGACCAATGGAAAATATTTCCGCTCCAGGAAGCAAAAATGACGCCGAGGGAAAGAGAGATGAGGGTTTATATGGAAACAAGAGTATATTCCCCTTTGCCCGGGCCTGCCAAACTGTTCCCTCCCCTTCCCCCTTCTTGTGTGTCTCACCACAGCACGAGGGTGTGCCAGAACATGTTCCCACAACCTTTCAACCCATTCAGCACAGCCTGCAACTTTCCTGGTTATTTTTGTGTATCCCACTCAACGATGAAGTGCCGAGGGCTGTGATAATACATCCTTTCACCAACCCGGCCCAGCAGAATGCAGCCCCTGCTGCTCTCAAGCTGCTTTTCCAGTTGCTCTTCCTAAAAACTGGATTATCAATAGATTATCCTCCTGATCATAAGGGCGTACACTTGAGGATGTGTTGTTCCTGGCCAGGACTCCAGCTCTAGGAATCGAGTATTATTCTTGTTGACAGTGTGATTTCTGCATCTACCCGAAACCCTTTGCAGGCTGCCTTTACAAACAAAGCAGCTCATCTGCTGCTGAAGATTAACCACCTCCGGGTTGAAACAGGGCAGCTATTTAATTATACAAAGCAAGAGCACACCGTGGTTTCCTGAACACCTCCGGTCGTACAGTGATATCTTTAGCTGTGCCTCAACTTCTTCATCTGTTTACCAAGTGTGGTCTAACACTGCTAATGATTTATCCCTTTATAGAACAGCACCTTTCTGCTCTGACATCTGCCAGTGTTTCGAACCCCGCTACCACAGCAAGATTAATTCAATTTGACCAGGCTTAAGAGTTGCCATCAAATCACTGTGGCTCACCCAACATGTCAACATGAGCCCAGAGTCTCCCATTTTGGGATGAGGTGCTGTGATACAGCACAAATAAACCATTGCAACTGCTCAGCTGACAGTGACCGCAGAACACATCCATCATAACTGACAGGCAGCCTACCAACAGCTCACAGTCCAAATCGCCTGTTTCACATTATATCCTGGTGAATTGGGAAAAAAAAAAAAAAAGAAGAAAAGACTAAAAAACCTCTAAAATTATAATGTTCCCATTGAACTGAGTAGGGGACCATCAGCCACATCAGCATGAGCCAGACGAGAGAGGATCTGAAATCAGCACTTTTGGTTCCCAGCTTCCCACTCTTCTTCAGGAGTGCCTGAATCCTTGAGGAGCCTTCATCCCCTCAGCTTCCAGGCAGGCTCTACAGTGATGTCTGAAAGCAGGAGTTTGTTTTCCAAGGACCTTTGGCATCAGTGAACGTTTCAACATTAAGGCTTACATCACTAAATAGAGCGGGGGTAATTGTAGGGAGCCAAAATTGTGATCTGGCCCTGCGTAGAGCTGCAGAGACAAGCAATTTTTCATGCTGAGGTGACTTGCTAGGAATGGGCTCATACAGAAGGGGAAAGCGCATCCCTGATGCTCGGAGCCTGGGAGATGTATCCAGTGAATCCCATGGGGCAGCCAGGGGAAGGTCTCTATCCAGGAGCAGAAAATGAGGCTGTTTTGGGAGGTCCCAGCCACAGCCAACATGACTTGCACAGGCAAAGGGCCAGGCTCCCTTCAGATATAAACCAGACAGGCTCCACCAACACCACAGCTCTGCTCATTTACACTAACAGAAGGTGTTGCCCACTGTATTTCAGGTGTTAGATTCTAATTGTATATACTGTCTCCCACGCTACAAGGCAAATCACACACATTGTCAGGCTCTTGGCTGAAGAGGGCATTGCATTATGCCTCTGGTTTCATTTTAAAAAGTAAAAGCAAAACCTCAGTCCTTCCAAATTATGGTATGAAAATGCATGCCAAAACTGTGCTGTAAAAATATCTGGAATGCTAAAAATAGATTGGCATTTGAATAGCTGTTGAAAGGGGAAGCATTCCCAACCAAACCTGGCATGACCAAAGCTGTTTATTTTCCATACACTTATTTCCAAACAGGTTCGGTAAGTGGAGCCCTCGTTTCCTCACAGGGTCTTTGTAAGCCCAGGTACCACTGGTGGCAGTTCCTGGGTTTCCACTGCTGTCACCTGCCTTCCTGGCCAGGCGTCCAGTACAGGCATTGTCGTCATCAAACTGGAAACTTTCTTCACCAAAGGAAACTATGAAGGCTGAGTTAATGAGAACTTTCACCTCAGGAAGGACTGCCATCTAAAAATTGAAGCCTCTGAAACTCTTCTATGATATTTTAAAGGCAGAACTTGCTGATTTATCAAAACATCACAAAGATCAATGCAGGAAAGCGTTTGCTCCTTTCTCAGTGCCCTGTGCTGAAGCACTTGCACATTGCTTATTTTCTGCCACTGAAATTGTGCTGTGGTAAATCAAACATTCATGTGTAAGTCTCTACAGCATCCCATCATGGCAAAATAATGATACCTTAGTAGCATATTTTTCCAGCTCATCTCTAAGTACCAATGTATTTTTTATACCTCTACAATCAATACTCATCTTTAAATACTAGAGACCTACAACACCTCTTATGAAAGCATTTTGAAGGGCCAGAGCGAGGGGGAAGGCCCATGTTATGGAGTGGGGGAATCAGTGCCAAGAGGAGGGAAGATGGCAGTGTTGTGTGAAGCCAATGGAAAGGCAGGAAAGCAGTTGATAAATTTTCTTATATTCTTGTCAGATTTAAGCCTCAAACCCTTTGTACCGCATCATTAGCAGGAAAGTGCTGCCTGTGGAGTCTGAACGTCTTCTGTGGTGTTTTACTCAACTGTGCTTGCGTGTGCGTTTCTGCATAAAATCCCCCTCTGCAGCAGACTGCAAAAGTCAGCTTCACACTTTTTCAAGGCAAAAAGCTTCACCTTTGTTCTTCCTTGCCAGTGTGCCTCACTTAAATTGATCCTGGCTTTTTTGATGACTGCCTGAGGTGGTTTCTCTCTGTGCTGGAAGAATTATTTCAAAAGATTCACTTGTTCTAAAGTGCACCAGAGGAATGCAGGGAAGTGTGCTGGCAAGGGAAAAGATAAACAGTGCAAACAAAAAGAGCAGTTTAATCTTGCTCAGCTGTATCTCAGCGGCAGTTCTGCTTTCTCTGGGCAGCTTCGACACAGTCACGACGCAAGCAGCCAGCTAGCCAGTGCAGCAGCACACAGCCCCACCTTGAAACAGAAAGACTGAAACATCCACAGAAAGAAACACCAGACTGTTTGCTCACCAGGCCATGATATACAATAAAATTTTCCACTGCCATGGTTGCAGTTTGTTGGTAGCCTCTTCGGTTTCTGTGTCTATCGCGAATAGCGGGAAGCGATGGGCTGCCTTCAGACTTATCGCAGATCATGAGGTTTGCTTCACGAGCCGGCGGATGAGTCATTAGATCTGCCAGCTCGAGCACTGTGTACTGGTTCGTGCCCGGCTCGCCCCAAGGAGCCGAGGCAGCAGGGTGGCCCTATACCTGCGGATGCTGGCAGGACATGAAGCCCGTTCTTGCCGGCAGCAAGTTCTCCGCGGGTTTATTTGGCATTTTGGTGCTTGTCTCTCCTCCTTTGTAATGAGGTTATTCCTCTCTATTTCATCTAATGCTAGTAACATCTCCCACTTGCAAAATGCTTTGAAAACCATTGTGCAGAGGGCCATCTGCGGAGATGTACTTCACAGCTCCAGGGTAACTGGTGAAAAGAGAAGAAAGAGTATTGCCTCCTCAAATCCAAAGAGTTAATGTAACCACAGGCATCCTGCCTGAGAGCTGGGGATGCCAAAAAAATGCTTCATGGTGAACTCTCCTTTCTGGCATCTCACTGTGAGTGAAGGGAGGAGAAATGAAGGATCAGGACAATAGCACCTTTCAATATTTCATCCAATCAACATCTTAAGGTGATAAAAAGGGGTTTGCTCTTGCAGTATGGTTTCTCTATGGTGGACATTTTATTATACTGCTGAAGCTACCCAGAAAAAAAAAAATCATACCTTCTATATGAACATGTGCTTAATCACTAAAAAAACCCCTCTTGCTCTTTGTGTGTTCTTGGGGTACTGCTACAAGCCACCCAAAAGAAGCAGGCTTGGGCCAGGGAATCCCTCCCCACAGCAAATCCCATCCCGGCATTCCTGGGAGGCCATCTGACTTGGTCTGGCTCCCTGCGGGTTGCCAAGCAGCGGTGTGAGCACTGCTCTGCCTTCACGTTGGGCTTTGCCTTTATTCACACTGCTATTACCAGAACCTACCCTTTGACTAAAATAGGAGGTATCCTTCCTCCCAACACAGTGCCTTGGAAAAGCACAGACTTATTTCAGATAAAGCCCAGAGAGGTGAATGTTTTGAGGTGCGTCATGGCTGATTAACAAAAATCCTTAAGTAAGAATAAGCCTCTCCTTTGAGCTACTTTGACATAACCTTTAGCACAAATGTCTCTCTAGGCTCAGGATATCCGAATGCAAAGCAGACAGGTCCCAAGGGCTCGCTCTCCTGCTCTCTCATACCTCCTCTGCATTTTTTTAACGTGATGTATCTACATTTAAAAGTAACAAAGGGAGAAAAGTTACACCTTGTGGGAAGTTTCGCTCTGTTCGCACGATCTGTTTTCTTTTTTTAGCATGATGCTTCCTGTAAGCTCAGGAAAGTCAGTCACTGGTTCTAGTGAAGTATGTTCCCAGCAGAGAGGGGCACCCAGGAGAGAAGGGAGGGCAGGAACTGGCTGTTTCTGTACAAATAGCTAATTCACCCCTGCCCATGCAGGAGGAGATATGGATTTGAAAGGAAGATTTTTTTTTTTTTGCCATGCAGAAATCCCCCTTCCTTCTGGCCCCCCAAGAATCTGACAGAGTGAACACACAGCACCTCTCACCGCAAACCCATGTGTCAGAGATGCAGCTGTTGATTTCAAGCATGAAGGTGAACGGAAGGTTGCAGGCTCCTTGGCCCGCCACCTTTGCCTGCAATGGCACTGCTGGAGAGAGCAGCACTGCAGGCCAGTTCTCCTCGCCCGTTCCTTGAGGCGAAGCACTGGGAGTGCCCTGCTGTACCCAGAGGCACCCAGGGGTTCAGCAGCCTTGTGTGGCATCTCCTTTTCTGGTGGGAGAGCAGAGGACATCACTCTTCCCTCCTTTGTCCAGCACCCCCGGGTGCATTTCGGGTCGTCGGTGTGCAGACTGCGCTGAGAGCCTCTGTTGCTGAGGAGGCCTCCCGCGTGTGCTGCCGGCAGCGACCATGGTCATTCTTTCCGTGTGATAAATATGGTAACAGAGTTTGCACAAGGTCAGAGCTGGGAATAAATTCCATTGCTCAAATAGGACAGAGCTAAATTTCATTCACTCGCCGCTGTTCCAGCTCAGTGTCAACACCGTTTGTTAAGAGTGACCTATTACGGGTGACCTAGAGGCTGCCCTGGAAGCTAAATTCACTTACTATCTCTCCTGCAAGCTTGCAAAAGCATCTCGGGTACAGCCGGTGCCCAAGCATGCCGGCCGTGTTTGTTCCTGGACGAGCTGGTGGTGCTTGCACAGGCTCCACACGTTCGGGCAGCAGCGGGGACAGAAAGCAGAAGGCTGGGCACAGCATTCTTAGGAGCTATAGGTTGGCTGCCTGCTGCCTGGGTGGTATAGACCCAGCTGAGGTGGGACGGCTCTGGACTCAGCTGCCTTCTCCACATCCAGAGGTCTACTGCTTCCTGTCGACAGTGCTCTCCCAGGCCAAGTGAAGCCAGGAGCCTGGCACTGTTGTGCAGTGGTTGTGCAGCCCATTTCCATCTTGGCTTGACTGGGAAAATCCCTTTCCATGGATCTGGATGTTGCAAATAGCACCAATCTGTTGCCAAACCTAGCAACTGGAGACTCTGCAAGCAGCTCCACAAAGAGACAGAATTATGTGTTATGGGCAGGGATTTTTAACATTTTAACAGCCCTGAGCACTTGTTGTGACTTAGAAAAGGGACTAAAAGAACATTATATACTCCACATGCGGTGTATGTGAGATATGGCAATCGTGTATTGAAGGCCATTAATCTCTTTCTGGTACCCCATCTCCCCAGATCACATAGAAAAAACTTATTTTGGAACACCTGAAATATGCAAGGGTTGTCCAAGTTAATAAATCATGGGCAAATCAATTGTCCAGATGTGAAACAACTGTTTGGTGAACACAGGAGAGGAAAAAAATCTCATCTGACCATAGCTGATGGCCTTTACACAGTTCTGAATAGGAGGTTATCTAACAAATACACTTTTTATGTTGATGATGAATCTGCCTCACATCTGTGCACCACTGTTTGATATCTGCTTGTATTCACCCTGCAGTTCAAGTTAGATGAGTATTTATAAACATTTATCTGTGGTTGAACAGGCAAGAGTGTGATTTCAGGTAGTGGTGTTTTGACATGGGGGGCTACACCATGGAATAGTAACGCACCTTTCTGTGCTATTGGGCAATAGATCGTATTGGATGATGTGAAAGCAGAATCTTAAGGCTGTAAGTGTGAAGGTGAGTTAGGCTGCTTCCTCCTCATGCTGGTTTGGACACTCAGGGAAACCATCCTCTGGTTTTGCTATTGAGAAGCTGGAGTAAGTGAAACTTAGGTCACTCCTTCCTCGGCTCTTCCTGATCATCACTTTGAGAATTCAGAGAATAACATAATTCTTACACTGTGTTATATGGATGAAGAGGGGGAAATGTGTTTTCAGAGTGGAAGGTGGTGTAACTTACATGAGGAAACTCTAACACTGAAAACTGACCTCTGAAATCGGATAGCTTGCCCCTGTACAAATGTAGAACTACTGTAGTGTCAGTCTGCAGAAGCAAGTTTTAAGACTCTTCAGAAAAGCAGAGCACGTAACAGCCATTTCCAGTTCTTCTCACATACATTACTAAATTTTTAATTGTCATCCACATGTGCACCACAAGCAAAAATAATTCCCACCCTAAGGAATTGTGTAATCTAGTTACAGGCTGGTGAAAGTATAATATATTACAGGTAAGCCACTTCCATATTTTTAAAGTATCCAATTAAACTTGAAAACATACCTGCAGAATCATCTGGCACCTTGTATTTATACAGATACAACTTCTTTAATTGAGTTAGCAAAGAATATGTATGCCCAGTGTACATCAGCAGTGCTTACTTACATCTCTCTGGGGACCCTCAGGCCAATTTAAAATCTGTATGCTGCTTATTTTCATTTTAGGCTCCCTCAGTGACCACATCGTTTGTTCACTGACAGCACACTTGAAAGGGTCTATCGCTCTGGTTTGGTTTTACTTACAGGGTACCCAAGATCTTTTTGGAAGCCAGGGCGCTAGGCATTGCAGCAGGCTTGCAAAGCAGGCTATCAGGGCGCAGGGCTCACCTCTGATGAAGGTGGTAAGAGAGGAGGTGCTGAGGAGAGCTTGGGAGAGCGTAAACAGAATCATCCTGAGGGAGAGTAAACAGATCCATCTCTTGGCACGGAAGAAGGGTGGGAATTATGACTGAATTAACTTTCTCTCTTTGCATAGCTATGGACTTAATGTGTTTGTAGAACGAGTTTAAAGAGATGTTCGGATGTTTACAAGAACTTTCTGCTGTTTTCTGTTCTACATACATTCTCCCTTGAAATACTGAGCCTTGAGCCAAACACTTAAGTCCTTAATGAGAATTTTGCCTAAGTAATATAATGAATAATGACTTCAGGTTTTGGCTCTGGATGAAAACAAATGTTTCTCCTGTGACAGAGAAAAACAATCAATTGATATGAAGTATGTAAGTGGTCACTGACACAATATATAATTTCATAAATCCATGACCACTGATCTTTCAAATGCTTTGAAACTGATAGAACAAATGCTTTAGAAAGTCCTTAATTATGCAGGTTTTCCAGTACAAGCATTCAGACCTCTCATGTCACTAATACTTGTTTTCAAGACAAAGCCTTGAGAGGGAGTGAGGTTAGCTGGCCTACAACACGATGGCTGTCTCCTGGGCAGATGTGCTGGAGGAGCGAAGGGCACTTCTGGCACATCTATCCAGTGGTGGCAACAGCTGGGCTCTCCTCTTTGGGTAATAGCCCAAAAATACTCCTCTTGCATCATTTGCTTCAATAGATCGTCCTCTCCCTCACAAGATATTGGGCGATATTGCTGCATTTACGTGACACATAATCAGTGCTACTGACTCAAACAGTTCCTGGTTTGGAGTAGCAGAAGGATAGCCTTACAGCTATCAGGACCTGGCCCCTGCACATTGTTGACAGTTAAACACCGGTAGGCTAGAGCCCTACATTGCAGCTTCTGCTGGGGGCTGCTCCTGCAGAATTACCTTGCGTTCTGCTCTCTTTCAGAGACCTCTTCAGTGTAGAGTTGGGTTTTTGCTCCTCCTGACTGCTGTATACCTACACAAATATGAATAACTAGCAAAGGAGATCCCAGAGGGGGAAAAAAAAGACAATCCAGATAATCTGCTGAACTTGTTTACTTTATTGAATTTGATATTCCTTTCCTGAGTTGCTTTAGCATCTGAACTGTGCCAGAGTTGCTTGACCAGGGTGGGTGAGGTGGAACAAGTACCTAAATATTTCCTAAATGATTTGGAGCGAGATGCATCCTCAAGATGCACAGCAGAAGGTGAGTCCACGACTTTCCTGGATAGCTTTGCATTTGTCAGCTCAGCAGTACAGCCCCTGGCCAGAGGCATGTGTGCTCTTTCAGGAACATCTATGAGCTGATGAGGGTGAGACACAAACAGGGCAGTGCATTGGGACCAGCCAAGTTATGCAATATACTTATGCAATAATCTTCCCATACTCAGATACTTGGGACAGGATCCACTGGGTGTTATCAAGTAAGACAGTCAAACTTTTTAAAAGTCTAAAAATCTACTCTTTTTTTCCACATTATTGAAGAAAAAGATAGATTCTAGCACGATTCCCTAAATTAGGCTTCAGTCAGTAAGCTTGATATATTCTTAAGGATGAGTTTTTAAAGATCAGTACCTCCCATCTGTAAATGAGCTCATTATGTCTGTGCAAGGTCTAGATTTTTAGTAACAAGGCATTTTTCTGACCAGGAGAACAAAGCTGATTTAAAAATGAAACTAGAATAATTCATTTCTCAAATTTGCTGTAGGGAAAAAGTGTGGGTAGCTGTATTTGTGTAAAAACTGGCACAGTAACTGCTTAAATTGCTACACTCGTGCACTCAGATGTTTCCCTCTCCCCCATGTATTTTGTAGAGGAACAAATCTCTCATCTCAGATGCTTTAAAACCCACAAACCCACCAACAATGCAGTACTCGGCCCTGTGACACCTCAGGTTCCTGCATGGCTCAAGCCCCTTGTTAGGAAGATACCCTTTATTACAGAGCAGCCACTTTTGAAGTTCCAGGAAAGCTGATGGGATACAGTTTTACATGGCCACTGAAATCTGCCTTCCTGACCTCCATCCTGAGGAGGAGGTATGTATGGGACCGTCTACATTCCTGCTTGTGAGGCGCAGTGCTTTGCACCGGCTGCTGCAGCCCGCTGGTGTCCATGCAGCCATGAGGGTCTCTCCCACAAAACTAAAGCACAACTTTGTTACAGCAGGGAAGAAGCCTGATAAAGCCTTAAAAAGGAGGAGAAGAAAAGAGAATGCCTTACTTTTTCTTCTGTGCTGGGGACCACAGCTTTACGCAAGAACATAAGGAAGGAAGTGAAGAAAGTGGGTTATCGTGCCCAGCCACACCAACAACTTTCTGCAGCTCCCCAGGGTAGTGAGGAGGGAATCTCAAATGTGATAGGTAAACATAACACTGGGTGTATCAAGTGCAATATTAACCATATCCCAGGGTATTTCTTTGTCTTTCTCCTTCAGACCCTATATGCAAACATCAGACATACAGACAAACAAATAGGTCCCACAGCAGTGCCATGACTAGGCTTCCAAATGGGATGAAGCAGGACAGGACTTTGCTGAGTAGCTGCCCAACGTTATGTTTGTTTTATGAGCCAGATTTAGCTGCACACAGCCCACACTGATATAAGACTTACCTCCTGTGTGCCACAGCTAGATTAATTGCTTGTGCTTTATCAGCTAAGTGCTTTGCAGTTCTTTTTCTCCTGACTTAAGACACTCTTCAGCCAGAGGAGAGCTGATGCACAGGTGGCATTTTCTTCATCCATGTTTCTGTTCCTTGAAGGGGAAGTAGTTTGTTGAGTTTTAAACAAAGAAAAGGTTACCTAATGTTACCTGGTTTTCCACAGTAATGGACTACATCTCTCTGTAGCCTTTCCCACACTTTTATGCCTCTGGGACCAGTGACTTCATCACACCCCTCCTGTGGGCAAGTGCCTCCCTTTCCACAAAGAGATTAAATTCCATCCTAAAACCTAATCAGACACTGGCCTCCAATTAAACATCCAAGCGTCCGTCTTCAAAAGTTTCCACCTTGAGCTGCAAACCCCACTGTCCTTGCTGCCAATGCTGCTAGTCCCAGTACAGCTCCTGCCACCTTCCTGGTGGTCCTGATGGAGAAGAAAGAACGGGGGAGAGGGTTGTCAGGGTATTCCTCCCCCAGTGCTGGGTGCATTTCGGCTGTTCCCATTTTAAGTTCAAAGCCTTCTACATGGCAGCTGAATGGGAGGCTTTCCAAAATCTCCAGGAGGCTGGGAAGCATTCCAGCATCACAAGGAGTATCCTGATGGAAGCAGAACTGGCAAAAAAGCATATGTGAAACGTACCTCTTTTTGTCACAACCAGAGGCACTGTTTTCCCAACAAACACCCTACCCAGTTGGAAAAGAACAGTTGCTACCTGTTTCTGTGGATATGAGCCTTGCTGCCCAGCCAAAGAGAGATTAAAGCAAACAATCCTTCTTCCCTGTGCATTACACTCCTGACTTCTCCAACGCTGCAGCCCTTTTTTTAACAGACAGTATTTTTCTAACATCCTAGACCTACAAACTACTGTAGCATCATGCAAATGTGATCATTCATGGGGTACAGACTTAACATGAGCACAAGTTTTTATAGGACTGGGCCTTGTATTTTTCCTTGAACCCCTTGCAGTGATTTCTCTCCTGCCAAATCCCTTTCTGTCTAGATCCTGCTCTTGCATTCAGACTCCATTTCCTGTGGCTTTGGTTTGGCTGGGGTTTATGCTCTTTTTTCCCCTCTTAATCCCTCAACTTTCTTTTGCTGGTTGTTTTGTTGGGGTTTTTTTTGCCTCTCAAGCTGGTAATAGCTTTTCTGTAATCAGACTTCTCCACAGCACTGAAATGGCAACACTGCGGGTCTGTCTCAGAGCATTAGTTTGCAAGCATGAGAAGAGGTGGAGAAAAACACTCTGTGTCTAAATCCTACCATTTAAACTATTATAATGGACAGTCTTTACAGAAAATCCTTTAAATGTGGGGTTTTGTTTAAGTATCGTGCTATCTCAGATGTCATACGTGCTGCAGCACAGAATTCATAAGTTGCAGATTTGTACTAAAATCAGTGCCTCCTCAACTTTCTTCATGAGCAAAGAGCCTAACTCTTTCCTGGCCTGCCCTTCCCTTTCTCCAGCAGCTGCAATAATACCAGTAGTAGTTCAGAGGAGCAAGAGGCTCCTGCTTTGTGTATATCAGTGAAAGCCCAAGGACAGAGTGAGCCAGCGTTTCTGGCAGCGCAGCCACATGACAATTAAACAGCCCTGGTTACATATCCGTCAGTGCAGGAATGGCATACTTTCCTGGTGAGTTGGCAGAGGTAATAAAGCTTGCATGCTTACATGTCCATTATGAACAGACCTATTAAGAGCCTCTCCTCCCAGAGGAATGCTGTAGTATACATGGAAATGAGTCTGTGGTCACCCAGCATTCTGCAGGTATCCAGCTGCACACTCAGCAGACACCGAGCGTGCAAAGCCGTACCGTGTCTCCCAGGCAGAATCCAGGTAGTTGTGTTTAGAGAAGCAGGAGCCTTTCTCTTTGAGCAATGAGAAGGTCCACTCACTTTTAGCAGTGTTTGGACCACAGAACAAGGCCATTTCTCATTCACTTCAAAGAAAGATGGTTGCACATATATGTTCAAGTCCCCAAGGATTCTACACCCCCTCCCCCATCTAAAATCTTCCCAATTAATTCCCAAATTTCTACACCAATATCTCATCGACTACTGTTGCTATAACTCCTCCTAAACAGATGAAGTATTTCAAGTGCTTCAGAGAAACGTCCACGTTCTGCACTGATGTGTGTAGAAATGCCTCTCATATTTTCTGGATCTAGCTCGTCGTTCCCAAGGGCTGAGGCATGACGTTCCTTTGCTATTCTTTTCCCTGGTATTTAGATCGGTCATTCTGCCTCTCCCAGAGGATGAGGGAGTTCAGACTCTTCCCCCATACATTTTGGGGAAGTTACAGTATTTCAGACAGGTTATGAGTGTTCACACTATTAATTGGTTTAGAACATATTTTTACTGCCTTATAATACTTATGGACTTTATTGTGAATCATCTGACTGCTCCCTTCAGGCTTACTTCCTTTGAAATGAGGGGGACGGTGTAAATGCTTGAAATCTCAGGAGCTGCTGGGGTTTAAGATGCATGTGATGCTGATTAGTATTTCCGTCAAGGAACTTCATGTTTCTGGGATATTCTTAACATCAAACTCTCACATCCCTTGGACAGTCAAAACTCTCCAGGGATCAAGAGAAGTTACAGTCCAGCCAAGTCCACTTATTCCCACAGCTTGCTTTCCACACCTCATTAAAAAAGTGATCCAGGCTTTATCTTCAAAGCTTCAGCAGCCCTGCAGATTAAAGAAGAAACCCTTCGGAAAGAAACCAGCATACGCTGCTAAGTGCAAGCGGTTCTCTGAGAGGGATTATACAGCAGCAAGGAAACATCCCCGTGCAAAAACCAAACCAGAAAAGCATTCCCAAAAAGCAATGCAGTACAAATGAGATGAGCAGCTCTGCCTGACTCCAAACAAGATTCCAAGGTCTTCATGGGTTCATCCATGCTTTCCAGTTCTGCTACTTTAGTCATGCTAACACAGAGCAGCATAATGCCTTTCTGGCACGGCAGCAATTATACTGGCATGGTTTAGTCCAGTTGCACACAGCAAAACAGGGTATATTGGCATACATTTTTTTATAGCTCTGTATGCAGGGTGCAGAATATGTGGGTGTGTATAAACCCAAAAATAATATTCTTGTTAATAAAACCTCAGTGTCCATTAGGTATAACTCCCAACTAAACTCACCTTTACTTGAACTTATTTCTCTATAACTTCTTCTATCACTTCTTCCAGGACTTTTCTTTGGGGATCTCTTTATCATGTCACCCCCCTCCCTGCTTTGCCTTCCCTGCTGTGCTTCTGTGTGTGCTTCCACAGCTTCCAAATCTCTTCCCAGGTTTAATTCCAAGCTGGACTCCACCCAGTCCTCTTGCAGACTTTCCGATCAAACCTATGGGTACGATCACCTAAATTCCACTTTTCCCTCCAACAGCCACATCCTCTTCTTTCCCATCAGATGGGTTAACAAACCAGCTGCAGCAGATCGCCAACATGAGCCCAGTTATTCCAGCAGGACAGGTGGGTGTTAGGCAATACTGTTACCTGCTTATTCCTGCATTTTCCTACAGGAAGATAGGGAACGAATACACTTTGAGAGAGGTATAATTTTTCGTTTTATCACCAGATTGCCTCACCAGCCTATTTTCCATTGCAAAGAGGTTTCCATAAGTACAGACCGTATTTTTTCCCCATGCAAGTGGGGAGGCTCTTGCACATTTAGATGTATCAGATATTTGAATTAGAAATGAAGACCTACCCCACAAAACTGGATAAGGCACTTACGTGTGTACATTTATCTTCCCTACTGCTTCTCTAGGAACAGCCACGTAATCACTCCCAACCACAGGAGTTCACTACTAGAACAACTCCTCCACACTTCCTGATGGGAGTCAGCATCTCCTCAGCCTCCTGTACACACATTAACATGTCCTTCTTTCAGGCAGTCACAAGCTGGAGGCAAAAAAGGGGGAGAACCTTCCATCTGAAGCAAAGACTGCTGCCACCTCTGAATACATCTTCATGCTACACTTGGCACCAGTAGTTTGAAGAGGAGTCTGAAAGCCCAAGCTCTTCTATTAAAAAGGAGTATGAAGAACTGCCTGTATATGTTAACTACAGCCTGACTCTCCAGGGAGATCTCCTGAAAGTCTTTGGGCTGGTAAACTTGAGGATTATGTCTCTGCTGGTTGTGTCAGCTGCGCGAGCAGTTGGATTTTCAGAGGAGAAGCATGAGAAGGGCACTGGAGAGCTGCCGGCACTGCGCCGATGTCCTCCCTGCAGATGGGGTAGGTACCAGGCTGCTCTAAAACACTGCGCAGGGAACTAAGCTGCAACTCCAGCCAAGTAAACTCACTTTTACCTGCAACACATCAAACTTTTATCTCTGGGAGCTGGGGAAGGAAAGGGCTGTGCAGTGCTGAGTCTGGTGGAATTCTGACTCCTGATGATTTGGTATCAGTCATTTAAACAACCTAGAGACAAACCAAGGAAAGAATCTGACTGGCATGACTAATAAAGAAGAAAAAACCCAAAAAGCCAAACTTCAAAATCTGACTTCTTTCATACTTGCTCGACTCAAGTGAGAACAGCCAGACTGCAAAACACACAGTGGCAAGAGTAGGCAACTAAAGCCCCACATTGACTCAGACATTAACCTGAATCCCACGATGACCCAGATCACAAAGATTAAAAGCACCACAATCCTTGAACTAATGAAGTAGGTAAGTGGCTAGGGCTTAATGATGGTGTGACACTTGGGTTACAGTTTGTGTACATGCTGCAATAAAGAGAAGCTCTTTGGCTAACCGATGAATTTATTTTGCCACCTTTTTCTCAGCCTGCCTGGAACCAGCCTTTACACTTTCATAGTCTCATCGTGCCAGCAATTCTGAAAGGGACACTAAATGCTAACAGCGTCAGAAGTGTAGTGGCACAGAAATGGCTTAACTTTCTCCCATCAGCTGCTCCTTTTTTTTTTTATTATTTACACTGTAAGCTGTTTAACTAGGGCAGGGACAACTTATTTTTATGGATTTGCATGCTGGATTCAAACCACAGCTCCTGTGTTTCACTGGGCCTGTTAGCAGCTGATATTAAAAAAAAAAAGCATAATTAAAAATCATACAGGTATGTGCAGTCAGAAAGTCTAGTGGTTACTGAAGAAAACCACATATAGAAAGGGCAGTAGTCCAGTGAGAGGTGACATCTAATACAGTTATGTGACAGAGAGAGAGAGAGCAAACAAGGCACTAATAGCACGTGTTATCAAAGGAACAATTACAGCACCAGCAGCTGTGGGTGAATGTGAAATCTCCGTAGGAAAGCCTGCACCTCCACCACGGAAAACTTGATAGCACAAGCAAAGAAGTTGCTGAGCTACTAAACTGCTGCATAAAGAAGGGAGATGATACAAGCAAGTTGAGCATCATTGTGAGTCACTTTGAATGTCAGATAGCCCCCAAATACACCATGCTTTCTAAACCTATGGCTTGGCTCGCACAGAGTTTGTGGTATTCAGATACCATGGTGGTGGCTGCCACAGACCTATGCATGCTAAGGAAATATTTCATAGATGGTTGCCACTGTGAAATGCTCTTTCCATTTTTACATGAGTGGGACTGGACTGCAAAGGATTTCATGCTGAGGGAGAGTCTACTTGTCCAAATTAGAGACCATTAAAGGACCAGAAAAGAGGATGGTGTGGGTTTTTTCACTTTTGTTTAGGAAGAGACAATCACGGAATGGATGCATTACAGCAGGGCTCTCCAACCCTTGGGAGACAGGGTGGCAGTTTTGGACCACTTCTGTGGGCCAGCTCTGACTCCTCCTGAGCTCCATGAGCACAGAAGCTGCCAGGGCTCAGGGTCCATCCATGCACAGGGGCTGTAGGAGGCCTTGGGACATGGTCTTGCTGTAGAATATCCCTACATTACTAAATGCATCTCTTCTAACTCTCCTCATCAACTGAACACTTGAGGAATCCCTGTAAACACTGCAGGAAAGTACATCATCCTAGGCATTAATATGGTTGCCAGCCTTGTACCTACTGTTGTTTTGTAGTCAAAGGAGTGAGGGCTGCAATCAGTCACTCATCTTTAAAGCCTTTATTTTGAAGGTAACACTGCCAGCTACAAACGAAATGATTAAGACAGCAGAAACTGCAGAGCAGATGCGTAAATAATAACCATCTGACTCATTTCCTAACTCAGAGATGTCTGGAAACTGAAATTAGCAAAAGGCTTCATCTTTCAGCAATTTCACCTTTTTTATTGTACACGAAGAGAGAAAGGTCTGCAGTGAGTGGCCTTGCAACAGTGTCTTGCTAAGGCCATTCAAGGCACAACCTCCACTTTGTGAAACTTCTGCAATCCCATGCCATAAAGCACAGCGCACGGCTGGGGGGAGTCCTGCAACACACCTGCATAAGCCATTAGCACCATGGAACTCACTATTTTTGGGCCCTTCTTACTCTCCAGCTGCAGGTTGACAGTGGTTCATGTTGGTATTTATGATAAGTTGGACGGATCGGGATTGATTTTAAAACAAAATTGCTCTGCTGCAAGGAAGGCTGAGCTTTAAAGAGTAACTAGAGTGTGAATTAGAGGAAACCACAAACTAAGAGAATCCTGCTTATGTTCATGAGTGAACTTGCAGTCTGAGGGGGACAGTCTCTACCAGCACCTGCTGGGACCAGCCTGCTTTTCTTTGCAAATATATTGGTTCACAAAGGAACCTTCAGGACTTAGGAACTAAATCCACCACTCTTTGCAAATCCTATGTATCCCTTAAGCTGCAAAGAAACATAATTTTGAGGGTCTAAACACATAAGTGCTACCTGGGGTTTGTGCTCATCCCTGAGCAAGGGAAATTTTATTAGACAATTAACATAACCTGGCATTCTAGCCTTACCTTGGATGCACCTGCAGAAATTCATTACAAGAGTAAATACATGATATGGAAATGATTCACCTCATCTTGACAACTTACAGTGTGGATTTAGGAGGTTAGGAGGTAAAATGTTGAGGCAGGTATGAAAACTGCTTCATCTGAATGTAATTTGAATGTCCAACAGAATGTCATTGAAATTCCAAGTCACTCAAATAATGTGCTCAGAAATGAGACTCAGGGAACATTATTCAGAGTTTCAAATTAAGGAATATAAAAAATGGACACAGCCTACATTATTCATGGCCTAGTGAGTGACCCAAAGAGCCGGAGCTTACGGAAAGTTCAGTGAGTGATGTTCCCCGTCTAAAGCCATTGGACCCCATAAATCACTCTAGCCAGAGTGGACTTAACACCCACAGTAGAGAAGCCCAGATAAAAAGATGAAATGTTTAAGAACATAAAAAAATCAATAGCAGTCCTGAGCAGCAGAAGGTAACTTTCAAATATATTGAAAATGTTGCTTCATCCTTATGTTTACATAGTACTCATTTGTTCTCAAGAGTTTATTAAAAATAGCACCCTTTCAAATTTGAGTAGAACAAATTGTACCAAAACCATAACCAAAACATATGGTCTACCTACAATTTTGGCAGTTATCAATTGTGCTCTCCTGAGTTACTACGATCTTTAGCAAGGGTTTTGCAAACATTTTGGATGCTCTGGAAATTCAAACCAGCCTGTTGTGGCGGTTTGACCCTAGCTGGTGGCCTGATGCCACCAAAGTTTCTCTGTCACCCCCCTTTTCAGCTGGCCAAGGGAGAAAATATATATTGAGAGGCTTAGGAGTTGAGATAAGGACAGGGAGAGATCATTCTGCAATCAGCATCACGGGCAAAATAGACCCAACACAGACTAAAAAAAACCCACCGCCTAATTTGCTACACTGCACACACATCAAAACCAGAGCAGGATAATGAGAAGTAAAACCAGATCTTAAAACACCTACCCCCACTCCTTCCTTCTTAACAGACTTAACTTTATTCATGATTTCTCTCCCTTCCTCCCCCTCAGGTGTCACAGGGGAAGACAGGGACGGGGGTTTTGGTCAGTTCCTTAAGAACAGTTTTCCTTCTTAGCAGAGAGGGTTATTTCTCACACTCTTCCCCTGCTCCAGCATGGGGTCCCACTCATGGGAGAAAGTCTTCCATGAACTTGTCCAATGTGCGTCCTTTCCCATGGGGCTTCAGCTCCTCACCAACTGCCCCAGTGTGGGTCAATTCTATGGGGTGCAGTCTCTCAGGCCCAGGCTGCTCCTGCCTGGTTCCCCACAGAGTCACAAGTACCCCCAGAAAACCTGCTCTGGCATGGGCCTCTCTCTCCATGGGCTGCAGGTATTGCCAGGAGCTTCCTCCAACGCAGGTCACAGCATCTTCCGTATGTCTCCACCCGCTCCAGTGTGGGGTCTCTCCATGGGCTGCAGGTGGGATCTCTGCTCCCTGTCATCCTCCATGGACTGCAGGGGACAACCTGTTCCATCATGGTCTTCTCCATGGGCTGCAGGGGAATCTCTCACTGGCACCTGGAGCACCTCCTCCCCCACCTTCTTCACTGTCCTTGGTGTCTGCAGAGCTTCTTACATCTTAGTCCCTTCTTGGCTGCTTGCAATTTTTACCTTCTTAAATGTGACTCCCAGAGGCGCTATGACTGTTGCCAATGGGCTCAGCCTTGGTCAGTGGTGGGTCTGTCCTTGAGTCCAGCTGATGTTTACTCTGTTGGGCTTAGGAAAAGCTTCTAGCTGCTTCTTGCAGAAGCCACCCTTGCAGCCTCCCCTCCTCCACCAGAACCTTGCCACACTAAACCACAACACCCATATTTGTAGCAGAAACAGAGACATGTCAAGGTCTTGTTAGCCTCCCTGCTAGTGCTCTAGAGCTGCTTGCCTGCCCCAGCATCCCCACAGGTTTGCTGAGGTGCGGTGCCTGAATGGCAAGCTTTAGCCTCCCCAGCTACCTCATCAGTCCCAGCACTGGCAGATGTGGGAGGCTTCCCACCCTCCAGCCACACTCCCTGGCCTCAGAATTGGGAATTGCTTTCTGTCTTTCTGTACTGCCTCAAGTTGGCCATGCCATTGGCCTTTCCTCTCTTTTGTCTCAGGCCGTCTTCCTGTCCCCATTACTCAGCTGCTCTCCATCCATTTTCCAGTTATTTCCAGTCAAACCCAGGAAACAGCAGCAACAAAAAGACATTTTCTGTCTCAAACATGATGTCAGCTGTACAACCTAAACCACATCTTTGTCTGGTATATCATCTTTCCCTTTGCTTTCATCTGACCATCACTCTAGGAGCCCCCTCATAGAATTGTGTCCCCGTTTGTCCTGCCTATGTTGCTTCTCACCTAGTTTTCTGGTGACATTCCTCGTTCCCATTAGCATGACTGTGCATACACAGCCTGCTCAATGCAAGCAAATTAGCCTTTCATCCAAGGTGACTCAGTCACCTTCCTTCCTGCCTTTTTACTGCATCTTTCAGAGGTGGAAACTCTAACTCCATTTAACTCCAAACATTTATTTGAGGCTCTTAAGCATTGATGCCTCATCACCCTCTGCTCACTGAGAGGTTGCAAGAATGCAGCTTCAGCCCATCTATCAACTGCCTCTCTCTGCTGACTGTAGAGGGAGCATAGATCCCTAATTCTTACGTGCCCATGATCAGTCTGCATGAATCCATGCAGTCGCATGTGTTAATTGATACGAGTATTGAGGTCTGATATCTTATTTAGGTCTGATATCTTATTTAGGATAGTCACTGTATTTCTGTGGGCTTATCCAGCACTCTGGGGAATGGGCCTGGAGCTATTCTGAAATACAGATAAAAAGAACCATGAGCAGAAGTTGGATGTCTAGTGTAGAAGTGCAGACTCTCAAGCCCTTGAGAAAAACCCCCCCCGGGTAAGGGGTCCTCAGCAGCCTCAGATGAGTTCTGGATCTGACAGTCCCAAACCCAAATATGACAGGTCTTTAAAAGGGGCCGGTTTGGATCCTAAAGTCTCCTACCTGAGCCAACATGCAAGTGAGTACTTGATAAGAAGCGCTCTCCATGCACTATTACCAATAGGGAGATGTCAATATTCAGTATTCTGGAGTGTTTTCACCACTCTGGGTAAGAGCACTACCTTCATCTGTATTTTATCTGAGCCCTGGAATCACATAGTTTTTTTCCTGTATAGGTGTCATACACTAAGCCACTGAGCACAGCCCAAAGACTTTGCTTCACTTGTTTAAAACCTGCTTGCAGCCATGAGGCTTTGAAATTCACACTTCTCTTCAGCTCCTGAAGCAACACTCTGGGATGACATGTCACAAAAGAGAGGCTGACTGCTCGAGTCCAGAAGGAGACATATCATAAAATTTAAAAAATGACACAGAAAAACATGCCATGGTAAAAGCAAAAGGGAAATAGCACAAGGTGGTAACATCAGCAATCCAAAAAGCAAACAAGCAAACGAACAAAAAAAGTACAAAAGCTCACACCAATTGATCCACAAGAATACTCAAATAAAGACAGCAGTGTTCTGTGGAAGCTACACAACAGCACCATCATCCAGCCGCTTTGTTCTTCTTTTATAAAAGTGGATCTAATATTAAACACTGGAGCTCCTTGTTGGAACATGAGGAACTAACGCTGGTCCCACAGTATGATTCATGGTGAGTTTCTATCTGTATTTACATTTTCTGGACTTTGAACAAACTGACAAGAGCTAAAAATAGAGCACAGTTCCCATTTTGGCCAGTCCTAGCAGTTCATAGCTGGTGGTGGTTCACTGTGAAGGTACCAGAGATGTGATGCAAGCTCTTACTGACTGGCATGGATAGGTGTTTGAGCAGACAGTTTCCCTGAGCTACCAGGTCTTAACTTCTGTGCTGCCCAGACATGACGACAGGAATCTAAAAGTTAATTACCCTGTAGTTCTCCTTCCTTTCTACAAGACTCTACTGCTACTGCCCGTGTTTGGTTCTGAAGTGCACTGGTAGTAGCAAGCACTGAAGGACCTATCTTCTTACTGGCCATAGAGACAATGCAGGAGAAAGGAAAAAAGGGTGGATTTTAACTTCAAAATTACCACAGCTATTATAGCTTCTCTACAAGACCTAAAGTTCTGTTCTGTCCACTCTGAATTAACAAAAAATATACTTCAAAGATAAACCAATAATTGTGAATGAACGGCAGCATTGCATTTTGCATAGGTAGCTGTATATACCATGCAGACAAGGCTGATTAGACTTGAAGAAGTTTCCGTAGGACATGTAGACCAAGCCCTTAAAATATGGAAGTGAGGTGCACCATGGAGGTCATATTATTATTCCCAGAAAAACAGTGGCAGGTCCATCTTTGCCTGCTATCTCGAAGAAATGGCACTTATGCAATCACATCATCTGTTGGTATGTCTGTTAGATGTACCCCTATGACAAATCATGAGTCTGTTGGCCAGTTTTAACCACATCTGGCAGAAGAGCAGGGGTCTTAAAGATAAAAGCTCTTCCGAATGTCATGCAAAATCAGAACGTTATGGTGAGGAGACCACAGCAGTTACTCCAGAATGAGACAGGATCTCTAAGAGCTCAACAGCCATGGGGTTTTTGGCTGACAAATGTGCAGCAGACCTCAGAACGAGCCATGGCACCATCTGCTTCCTGCCCACAGGAGCACTGGGGCACCAGGGAGGTCACAAGGACTCACGGGGACATCTGTGGTTAGTAAGCTGCTGTAGGATATCAGACACTTATCATAGGAAACCAGCCCCTTTAGTTCTGCCGTGCAGCCAGTTGTTCCTTTCTTTAAATTAACCTACAGAAGAAAGATCCTTGTTAAAGGTCACAGCAACAGAGATGATGTTTGCAAGAAAGTGTCATCAAGAAACCAGTGGTTTAATGTCTGAGAGTTTCAAATGCATCACACTGATATTAGAGCATGTTATACTATTCTAAACCAACCCCTGATGCTCCTGTAATCTGCAGATTCCCATTCTGAACCCCCTTTTTAACAAAATAAAATCCTAGTGCCTTATTGGTATTTGGAATTTTATGTTGAACTAGACCTTTGTAGGCCTCTAACTCACATGCAGGAACAAATGAAAACAGAAGAGCATAAGTAGTTTTCCAGTGTTTTCTCTTGTGAAGATGAACAAGCATCTTAGGAAGCCATTAATCATTTGCACCTGAGGGAACAGTATGAGAAATCTCCTAACTTTGAAAGCATCATAAAAATGTGTATTTCCCCCCTACTCCATCCCCACTAGCACCTTCTGCAGAGAACTGCCCTCATCGCTGGAAAGCAGCACACCTTGTGGTACCAGCCCTGGGAGGATGTGGTCTGTGCCCTTGGGAAAGCTCAGAATCACTGATTTTTGTCAGATTAGTTAAGGAAGAGGGGAAACTGAAACATTCAGAGTCTGGATGGCAACCATAAGAGTAGCGTGCTGCTTCTTTTAACCATTTGCTAACTAGACTTGGGAATGTAGGGTTTATTTTCTGTAGAAGAAGAAATTTGGACCAATATTTCTTTGTTCAGTTCTATTTATTTGTAAAGAAGGAAAAAAAACCCCTGTGTCTTTGAATGCAAAAGGAATCAAGCTGCAGGAGAGACAGGCTTTGCTCACAAATCCAACACCCTTTATAGCTAGGACTCTGCCTTAAAGGTCCTTTTTTTAAAAAAAAAAAATCTTTTTAACATTGGCAGACTACTGGTACTCCTGTGCCCAAGGCTATCACTTTCTTACTGCCCTGTCTGAGTTTTTGGGGGTTTTTCTCTGCCCTTCCTCACAGAACCATAAACCTTTACCAAACAGCACTCAATAAAACCTCTTTACCTTGCACATGCTGATGCTCTGGAAAAAAAGCTTCTACTATTTCAGTCGTCTGGCCCATAAAAGATCCCATTTCTTACCAACTTACCAAAACTTACCTAAGCTTATTAAAACTACTTACTCCTCTGAAGACCTGAATAATGTTAGACATGGGAAAATGATAGCAGCATGCAATCTGACTAAAGACACTCAGCATGGTATGACCTAAGGAAATAATACAAAGGATCTCAACTCTGGTCTGCAGAGCTAAAAGCAACACTAAATGACACACTGCTACAATTCCTGCAGTAACAGATTGTTTGCAGATAAAAGAGATCAGCAGTCAGTGAAACATCAAATGTAATACAGTAAATACAGGAAAGGATGGA
Organism: Zapornia atra; assembly: GCA_013400835.1. Classification (NCBI taxonomy): domain Eukaryota; kingdom Metazoa; phylum Chordata; class Aves; order Gruiformes; family Rallidae; genus Zapornia; species Zapornia atra. The sequence goes on along the minus strand of VZTU01018393.1, from coordinate 12,718 downwards.
GAAAAAAGAAACATATCAAGAAAATACTGAAGAAATTGCCATAACTTCAATCAGTGTATCTTCAGTGAAGGTGATGAACTTCTTCAGTGTAACGGAGCTGAGAAAACAGCACAGGACAATTACTAGAGATTAGGATAGTCATAAAAGAACAAGGAGGAAGGGAATAAATGAGTGAATGAAAACTAGTTTCACTTTGCATTAGCTAGCAAAAGAAGAATACTTTAAATAATGCGCTTACTCAGATGAACAGAACTTTACAGTATTCTGGTGATAAACCCAATAACCCCATCCCTCCAAGCGCTGCTGACAGTTTCTAGTCACCTGCACAGACTTCCAAGTTCCTTCAGACCCAGAGTCCTAATCCCTGAAAGCACCAGTACTACAGTACCGACCCTGTGCCACCCACTTTCTAATGCGTGAGAAACACAGAGCAGTGCCTGGGAACTGTCCTTTCCTAAGGGCACAGCAGCTGGACAAAGGGAAACGTAACCCTGGTGGGTTTGGCCATTTGGGATAACACGGTGACTTGGCCAAGGAGTAACTCTAGGCTGTGCAAACATACAACGCAAATAAGTGTGAGCTGATTTTCAGGTGTTCCATAGATAAAGTATATTTCCATTCTGAGAAATTAAAAAGCTTTTTGCAAACCAGCTCTTGGCATTAAGAAAACACTCTCACCCTCAAAGCGAGGGCACCGCTTGTGCACTGCATACTGAGGGCTTGGGAAAGCGAGCCTGGGCAAGGTGCCATTCCAGCAAAACAGCAATAGAGATGGGAGAGTCCCAGTAGCTGGGAACAGTTCCTGCATTGTTTAATTCACTCGTGTAGCCATAGTCTCAGGTTTCTGGTGACCCTCCAGAATCCTTTCCTATAGCTTCAGCTTTGTAGATGTTTTGGCCTTTAGAAGTTAAAGTCCTGTGCAAATCATACCCAGCACCTACACAGGATGATGGTCACGGTAACCTACTTCTGTAGACAGTGTAGAGGGACAGGTGGTCTCCAGAGAGCAATTGAGCCCACCTGGGATGTGACTTTGCATTACTGAGCACCTAGCTTACCCCACTGACTGGAGAAGGCTTTGGCTCTAGGCATGTCAAGTCAGTGTCTACAGCTTGGGTAGGATCAGGCTATGTGCAAGTCTCTGGATGTCTGTGCAAAGCAAGGTTCATAGCCATGCAGGAGGCTTTGTACTGAACTCTAAAACAAGTGAATCAGCACTTGACTCAGGAAAGAAATATACAACTGTGCACAAAATAATAAACTTCAACAGTATTTTCCAAGCCTCTGTTTCCACAGCATTGTTTGGCAATATATCAGACATCCTCTAGTGTATCTACAAGCTTCTTGCATCTCACTGCTTCTCCTCAAAATTATGGGGCCTTCCTTTGACATCATAGGATGTCACAGCTAAATCCCAGCTCTTTTCTCCTGCTTCAAAAAATTGCCTTTCTTTCCCATTCAAAACCTTTGAAGGACTTCCTATATCTCCCCTTTTGTTCCCTCCATGAGTCCCTCTGGAACCGCCGTTCTTTTAATATCTGTTCCTTCTTCCTGTTTCAGAAGTTTCCACTTTATCTGGTACAGCCATTAAAGTCAGTGGCTCTTCATCACTCTGGCAAGTTATGTGGTAGAGACTCAGTCAGCAGATGGTCTGTTCCACATTAAAAATTCAACTTTCATAATAACATTGTCCGAAATTCATATGTAGAACATGCTGGCCACCTCATATGCCTGGGACCAAACAGAGTTTAAATGTTGTTTAAAAGGGATGCTTTAGGGGTTTTTCTAAGACAAAACGTAGGACTGAGACTACTTTAGTCTCATAAACAGCAGCTGACCAGCCAAGTCAATCAACCCAGATATTTAAGTAAGACATAGGTAACAAAGTTTTTGAAATTTCACTTTTTTTAAGGGAAAAAAGGTAATAGTCAATGCTAATAATAAAACAGCAGTAACAAATGTAAGTGTTTGAAATCTCCACTGCCCTGTTGGGCAGGGCAAGCAAACACTAAAGACAATGAAGTGCCAATACAGTTTTATAAGGTTTAGTAATTAGATGTGTGGGCAGCAGTGCATTCAACACGGGACTACAGTGAAGACACTTTATAAATAAAAAAGCTGAGAATTTATACATCCTCTGAAACCTTCCTTGGTGAAAATTGCTGAAGATAGGAAGCAATTTTTGATCTAGAACATATATTTGGAGGTCTGAATGGGTCCTTTCCAATGATAGAAATCACATATATATGGTCATTATATTCATTTGTCCACCTTATTTTGGAAACGCAGTGAATGGTCTAGAAAAACAGTCAGCTGTGTGTGTATTAAATAAAACCAGAAAGCACCTTTTAACTATGCTCCCCTCTTTTTCTGAACACTTCAATTTGCACAGTGGAAAAGCAGGGGCAGGTTTCACAGCACGGCGCCTGTAGCATGTAGCACAGTACAGCTGTAGACACAGAATAAAAACATAGTACACAAGAAATGCAGGGCACAGCAACAGTACTTGGAAAGCTCTCCCTGCTCTTAGCCAACTTACTAGTGATGCTTCTTAACAGCCATAGAAATCCCGAAGTTGGAGTAATTGTTCTTGGGTTTGAGAGAGCAACATAGTCTATGCAAAAAAAGTAATTTTTTTAAATTCGTGCTGTTGAAATCATAACAGCACTGAGTAACTTTGGCTCATTTAACCAGAGATGATGTTGGAAGGACTCCTAACATTTTTCTGCCTTATTTTACACACACAGTTTATCCAAGTGCAATTGGTGCCACTTTGTGATAAATGTATGTTAAATGTCTTTATAAAGGAGCCCATGTCCAAACCCAGTTATGATTTTCTGTGATTGCCTTATCAGCTCTCCTACTTCCTAAGTTTCTAAGCAGCTTGAAAGACGTGCCCCAGTGGTGGCTCCCCAGAAGACAATAAGCTTCCACAGGTGGTGGGGCAGCAAGTGAGCAGTGCATACAGTGACAGCATCATGCATCCTATGGAAAAGGTTATTGCATTTACTTTTCTTGCAAAGACACTCTCAATTGTTATTGCTTTAAGACAAGCAAAGCAGACCCAGGCACAGTGCTACACTTTTCTGCACTGGTTCTCAACTAATGCCTGTAATGCAGGTGGAGGGAGCTGATAAATTCTGTGGGACTCATGCCAGCTCTGGGCAGAGAAAGTTCAGGACAGACTCATACATTTTCCAGCTGGGGCCAGAAATCATCCTGGCTACAGTGGGTGGAAGTGGTGGGAAAGCAGGACACCACCTGAGAGGAAAAAGGGAGGGGAGGTGGCAGCAGTGGCCCCATGGACAAGAAGAATCACAAAGATGCTGAAGGCAAGTAAGGGAGGAAGGAAGTGTGCAGCCCTGCAACATGAGGAGTGAACACGGATGGATGCCAGCAAGAGAAAGCCTGGGAAGCAGTGCTCTGTGTGATAGCCTGCTCACAGCAGGACAGAATCCCTATGGATCATTTCATTGACTTGCAGGAGGGTGCAGCAGACGCATCTGGTTTTGGTGGAGATGTTTGGTGTTAGGGATTGCATGGATCTGTGAGACCTGACACCAAACTCTGCAGTTATATGCAGATAACCCAAAGAAGAGCTGCTGAGGGGGCACAGTGCATAGGAACATTGCCGACTCTTCTATTCTGCCATATTGAGGGGCTGTCTTAAACTCAATTTGATCCCAACAGAATAGAACAGAGAGTACAGAAATGAAATACGAATTAGTCATTTAACGTCATGCAGAGGTAGGACACGAGAAGCAAAGAGACGGGCTATGGCTATGGAGACGGACGCTAGCCTAGCAAGGTGTCTGACCCAAGCCAATAGCATACTCAGAGGGGCAGAGGTATCCTGGTCTGAACTAGATGTACTTCAGAATATTTAAGTGTATATACCAAATATATACATTTAAGATTGTATATATGTATCATCTTAGTCCAGTCCTATGCCTGTATACATTTAATGTTTTTAACCAATCCTCTCAGAGCAGCATCAAGTATTACTTATAGATCAGCTTGTACTTTGGCTGCCTACTTGTTCTGCAAGAAAATGGATTCCTTTCCTTCCCAGGCACCCACTTTAGTGCTTAAAAAAAATAAAAATTCACTTCAGAAAAATTAATTCCTCCCTGTTTACAATTTTAATTCTAAAATCTGGCCTTCAGGCTGTGTAAGGAGTTGGTCCTTAATAAAATAAATTTGTACATTTTATGTCAATGTAACATTGACAGCTTTGGTGGGTTTATGACCTCCAAAAACTACATTACAGAAGTAGGCCACTAGCTTTTACAGAAGAATAAAAATGGAAGAAGATTCTGAAGTACCCCTATATGAGGGCCTGTGTTACCTAATAGTTTTGCCCATTTTTCCTTTAAGCTCTGTTTTATGTTTTAACTCACTAATCAGTGAGAAATAATCTAGAAAGGAATTACAGCAGGTTATACTCTAATCATTCTGCTTCACCTCAGACAGTTCTGAGGTCTGCTAAGACAAAGTATAGTCTGAGTTTGTTCTTTCCTTAGAAGCTGGCAGCTTTTTAGTGAAGAGATAGACTGGGGTAGCGTATGTAGTTATTGCAATCTGTTCTGATCAGTGCTGACTAATTAGGGTTTGGCTAATTTAATTTTGAAAGATGGTTTGAGTTAGAATCTGAAAACTCTTGTTTAGTAATACAAACGAGAAGTGAAAACATATGTTACAACTGAGAATGAAACAGCACTTGTACGGCTCATGTTAATGGAGGCTGTAGGTGTCACTGTCAGCAGCTCATGCCACGGTAACAACTGTGACTGAAGGAAGACGACATCTTTTTAAAGTGTGAAATAACCCATCAATAAACTTCAGTGTTTCAAAAGAGACACTAAAAATTAGAAGGTCAGAACAATCAGTGGTGGGCTTCAGGGGAAAACCCTCAAAAAAGGCTTTGCTCTCTGTAAAAGGCCTTTCCAAGGATTTGGTTTGTTTCGTTGGAAGAGATGCTAATGCAAATTTCTATCAGTTTGACTAGAAACCCAGGATATTTTTCTCAACACCTTGAACTAACAGTCTCTCCTAAGGCATCAACAGGATGAGAAGTTCTGCCATTGCTTCATGGCATTTTCCTGAAGGGCTAAGCAGGTAGGACTTGCATACAAGCAACCGGATAGCACGGCCACTCCATGCACCTTCATAAGGGTGCTGAATTATCTAAGAGTTGTCCAGTATGTTCCTTCCACAGAAAGATGAGGTTTTGCAGAAACGCAGTCAGGTGAGATAATGGCTTTGGTCTCATCCTGCTCCACCTCTCCAGAGGAGAAGTGTGTTGTGACTTCTAAAGCCAGCTTTGCGCTGAAGCCAGGGTACCTTGTAACAGCATGGTACACAAACTTTCTAACATATACTGAATTGTATCTTTTTTATGCTTTTCCATGACTGGGTGAAGATAAATATGTCTACAGCAAAATTTCAGGTTGGAGCCCACTACACATACTGTGATCAACTCGTTTTGTACTATTAAAAATACTACATCTTTTTAAAAAATGTGGTTGGCTCATCTTTTAAGAATACTCAAACATATTTAGTACTCCTGACATTTGGCTACGCATTTGCACTCACAAAGCTCTTTCTTGAAGGTGAAAAAAGCACCGTGTTTCTCGGCAATGTTTAACTTCCTGCTTCTTAAATAGTTAAGCAGTATCATTATTTAGGCTGCTAAATTTGCTCTGTTTAAATCTTCCCTTTCCGAAAACACAGGTTATTTATTTATTTATAACATGTGGAAACACGCTTGGAAAAAAAAGAAAAATAAAACCAAAGTAACAAACTGGAGTTATGAACTGAAATTACCATAATGGTGTGAAAAAGAAAATATTCAGAGGTTAAAAACATGCCATGTTGATAACTGGTATTCAGGATGGAATTCATCTCTTCCAAAAATGGCAAGGTCGCATACTGTCTAATCACATTCATGCTACATGAAGTTTTATTTCTCTCAAAATCTTTGTCTTTTTAGTTGGTGTTGATCTAAGATGTTAGAAATGATTGCAATCTACAGCAACGAGGGGAGGGAGGGGGGAAATCAGTTGTTAAACACGTCTGACTCTTGGAGATAATTCAAATGGAAAAAAATCCAGGTCATTGGCCTTTTTAAATAGACCCCCGGCAATATTTACTCCTCCATAAATAGCACAGTCACATGAAATAAAACTGTGTTCAGTAAAGCCTGCAAAACAAAAGAACAATTTACAGACTGAAACGCAAACTGTGGCTCATGTGTTCGCTGGGTAGGATTAAGTGAGCTTGCTGCACGGTCTGTGCTCAGTGACTGTGGTGTCAGATCCACTGGAAGGAGAGCAAGTCAGGTCACCGGAGGTGCTCCATCCTTCAGCGAAAGCAGGGCAGTGCTGAGGTCCTGCTGTAGACAGTGACTTCTGAGAGACAGCTCTTGCTGTAACGTTGCATTTCACAGTGGCACACACAAGCGCCGCTGCCTTCACCATCACGACTAAGAGCACATCTACCTAAGGAAAAATCACAGGCGTTATGGTGCCGCTTCGATTCGACCACTATGGCTCTGCTGCTATAGGGAAAGCAGTCCCTTTCCCAGCATGGAGGTACATGCCTCTGAAACCTCAGGAAGACCATTTCTCTTATCTGCTGGCAAAAATAAAAGCTTTTTGGATGTTACAGGCGAAAAGGCAAAGGACTAAATTACAACACACATTATTTACATCTCTCTAAAGCTCGTGTCAATCTCTTCTGTGTGCTTACCCACGCCTACTGTTTTATCTCAAGTCTTACTTGGTTTTTTCTCCCCTAAAGATCCAGCTCAGGCAATCGTGCTATTACATAAGAAACACAGCTGTCTCTTTTAAGTCTTGTTTACAGCTCTCAAAACAGTTGAGAAAAGCTCGAAAATATGAAACAACTGCACACAAAAGCTGCACAACCTATATGACAAGCTAGTAGTATCCGCAAGTACATGTGATGATTTCATTCATTAACTGGGGGAGCAGAAGGACTGATCATAATGAATCAATAGTTAAGACTCCTCCTTACTAATAACACTCACACTGCTTTTGCAAAAGAGGTTTAAAAAATGCCTCCTGAAAAGGTATAGTTTGAAACTGAGCCTGGTTAGAGAAGACAGATTTGCAGACAGTGGGTGCTAGCCCACTTGCTGGCGGGCTGTGGAGAACTGGCTGTTCGGAAGACTTGGCTTTTTGTTTCCAGTTGCTAAACCACAGCAGAGACAGATGAAAATATAAAAATACTTTTCTGCTATTATTCTCCAGGGGGAATAGAATTACAAGGGAATAGAATTACAATTCGAGGCGCAAAACCAATTCCAGAAAACATTCTGCACTGCCAAAGTGCTCAGAACCCCTGGTATAGCAAACTCCTTCCACTTTGGATTCAGGGAGACATTTCCTGATCCTCTTCGTTTCCCTTTGTTACAGCCTATATATCTGGCTTACATCTCTTGGCCACATTTTGTACTTTTCTGGCTGCCACATTCATTAAGTTTCCAAGAGCAGCTGATTCCTAGGCACGCAGTAATTCTTGATAGCCTGCTGTGAAGCTGACAGAATAAACCTTGCTGTTTGTTTGTTTAATTCCCTTCACTGAGCATTAGGAATTATTTCTGAAAGAACTCAAGCTTCCAGGTGTTCGCTTTGACATGCAAACATTTCATAACAGAAATAGTTCCCTTTTATTTTCTAAATGCTGCGTTGAACAATCTTTACAGGAGAGCATAACGCTGAGGAGAGCGCTTGTTGGCATTTACAAAGGTCTGGTTTGCCACAGACAAAAGCATTTAGAAAGCGGTAGAGGAAAGGCTGCAGTGGGTTTTGTTGTTGGCAGTGGTGGTTGGTCGGTGGTTGGGTTGGGGTTTTTTGCATTTCAGTGAATGCAAGTGCCATTTATTACATTTAGAAGTACTACAAATCCACTCCTCTTGCTGAGGACCTTTCCCCATTTTGTAGATAAAATGGGAAGAAATTGTCATCACAGAGAATGGATTAATAAATACACACGTGCCCAAGTCCTGCAGCTTTTTGCTAAGGAAATGTCATTATGGCAAAGATGCTAACCGACTCTGCAAGCTTAGTTGTAAACCTACATCCCTAAGGGACGCTTCGCATCTTGCTGAGCCAGAAAGACTGCTGTTGAGTTCTCAGACAGCACTGTTTCCACCCAGAATGACAGTTCAAGGCACAGGCAGAATTAAGGAGTTAAACTGGGATATGTATGCATTGGACTGCCAGCTACGATACCCAGTGTACATGTGCATGTGTGTGCCTGTGTGCACAGGCTTCCTAAAATACATTTTCTGTTTGCAACACAGTCATGCTGGATTGCCTGACAGAAGATTTAATTAAAAGGTTTTTAAAATAACAACATGAATCAGAGCTAGCTTTAACAATCCATTGCCTGCACATACCCATACGCATAGTTTTGCCTGGAAAGACTGTAGTGACGTATTCATAGGTATGCCAAAGGAAATCGAACTCGTGGCCCTTACATAGAAGGTCTCACCAACTAATCTCTGAGTTCCAATCCCTTAACTTCAAATCCTGCTCTAGGAGAAACGTGACAGATGGTCCCTGAGATAACCAATGCTATATTATTTAAGGATTAATCAAGCAGAAGGCTTGGAAACACTTCTGCTAGGTAACGACTATCTGGTGCAGACCACAGATCATGGAAACATACACTTTAACCTGAAACATGCAAATAGCTCACTTGGTTTTACTGGGATAGTCCAAGTGCTTAAACTTAATTCCATGCATGCCTGAAAGAGCACAGCCTTAGCCCTGAAAGCGTTTTAAGTCAGTTCAAATACCCTGAGAAACCGATGGGTCGGTGCATTAGTAAATACAAGCATGGCTACAGACAACAGAGCTTTTCCTTAAAATGTTTCCTTCCTAGAAGCAAGTTTTCATGACCTTTCTTCGCAAACCTTCCTGGCTGAGGGTTCATGCAGCTAGGGTGTCCTCTTTACTAAATTATTACTTCCACTGTCTGTGAGAAGAGCTAGATTTCTTGTAGCTTAGTCTCTCAGCATCTGTACAGAAGAAGAGGAAAGCAGAGCTATAGTTAACTCCTAGTCTGCCAGCCACCAGGCAACTCCCTGCAACAAAAGCTTGGTAGCAACCTGGTACTTCAAGCATCATTCCAAGCCAAGTCAGTCAGGATTCTTCAAGTTAATGATACGTTATGTTCTCATCCACCTTTCCAAAGGCCTCGTTGCTAGATAGAAGGATGCTAAGTACAGGAAATAAATCTGTATGATTGGACAAATAGAACTGCAAATGTGACTTTTTCTTAAATCCGTTACAGAATGTTGCTTCTCCATTTTGAATAATGATGAATGATAACGAGCTTTCTCCCAAGCCAAGCTAGAGACGTGCGTGAGGTTTTGCAGAATCGATGCTTCAGTGCATATTGAGGGCTCTGATTTAAGTGTGGCAATAGCTTGGCATAAAATTACTATTCACAACATTCTCTGTGGACACCCCAGACTTTTATGAATTGGATTTGGAGCCAGCAGCTTATAACCTGGCACCATCGCTGTGCCTTTAAATACACTCTAAAAACCGGGGGGTTCAGAAGCTGACTCAGAGCAGCTCCGACAGCTGTGTAGGAAGCAGTATGTGCAGAAAGCAAGGAAGGGCAATCTTCAGCCTTCTCAGACGCAGCGATTTCAGATTGCCCATCAGAGCTCTCAATTGCTTTTTTATTTTCCTCCAACTACCATAGTCCTGCAGGCCTTTATAGTCCTGGGTTTGTACATCCACCCAACTCCACCTGCACTGACTTTCAGCGTACATTAATTCAAACGCTACCATTTCGGTTTGGGGAGCGGTAGCTGGTCTGTTAGAGGTGCTGCCGATTCTTTTCCAAAACAGGGGTAATATTAAAAAGACAAAAGGAAACTCAACTGCAAAATAACCCTTTTATTTATTTGAGACAATACAAGAATTTCTCTCTGCTTGGCTGACTCAGCTTTCAGCAATATTTCTTTTATGAGCGATATGTGAAGGTATGCTCTGAGAATACCTTCCAGTGCAATTGATATGAAAATTCCATCTTTGTAAGACTACACCTTTTATTTGCTGAGGTCTTTGTGCCATGGATTTCAACTGCCAGTAGACATAGATTTTTATAACATGGTTTTAAACGGCATGGCAGCCATTCCAAAGGCTAGTAACCCTGGAGAAAAAATATTTATATCTCAGAAAAACATTTTTATACAGCTTAGGACTTACACAAGGTTTCTCATTAACAATTTCCTAAGTATGTAATTGATGAAACTTTTAAGGTAGACTCTTACACTGGCAACAGGCAGCTAGGCTTGAGTTGCCAATAAACAGTATACAGGACACACTGGGCAGTGTCACTTTCTAAAAATGGGCGCAGAAGAAAATGACAGCTGTTGGAGGGCAGGCAGGAAGAGAGGAACACACCGACACAGGTTCTGGGCCTCAGCGCCCTCTCAATAGGAGCTGTGGGCCATGAATTGCGAATTAACCAAGTAAGGAACGCAAGGATTCCCTTTACTGCAATGAATTCACGAGTGGGCAGTTTAAAGGACAAGTTGTTTTGTCTATGAAATGGATTTTGCAATGTATATTAAAAAAAAAAAGTCCACACACCTACAAGAAAGATGACAGTGTAGGACTTGTCCCCTATCATTCTAGATATGCTGGGTCCAGAACTGAATCTAAAGTATACTGAAAAGAACTCTAATCTCAGAGAACCCCCATCTCTCTATTTCCGATCACTAAATGTGGTTTACTGGGGCGGGGGGGGGGTGGGCCACACAGATTCACACGTTAAAAAATTTAGTAGAGATTGTGTTGATGGAGGAAGGAACAACAGAAGGAAACCCAGACAACAGCTTCTATTGAACAGGCTCCCATGGTCTTGAGTCTCCTTTTATGTTTGCATGAAGCTATAATGTACACTTGGCTTCTGATTTGCGGCTTATACGTATAAACCACAGCTCATGAAGGCCTTCAACAAGCATGTACGGTTACCTCACAGCCTTTATGCTCCCACCACAGCTACCGAAACCTGAGCGCGCCATTCAAACACTACAGATGCTTCTTTGCTGAACTGGGACATAGAACTAGGTGGCAAGGAGAAATGTGCTGATGTGCCTAAAACTTATCTCTGTATGAATGACTACGAGCTCAGGCATCCCACATGCCGGCAGTGCAAGGGCTGGGGGAGGCTGTTCGTCTACGGGAATGGGACCGAGCAAGCGCCAGGCTCGCAGGCACCCCCGTGACATCACCTTCAGGCCCTGCAGCGGGCACGGCTCCCCTTTCCCGCAGCGGCACGGGGTGCCGGGTTTCAGGCGGCCCTGTGCCCGCAGCCAAGCGAGACCGCGGTGACCGACTCAGCGTGGCGAAGCAAACGCCACGGCAAGGCGGATCCCCTGGGGCGGGGGACGGAGAGTCGCCGGCACTGGAGGCGGCGCGGCAGGCACCGGCCCGCGACCGCGTGCGGCTGCTTGAAAGCATCGGGCGCGACCCTTGTCACCCCAGCAGCTCCAGTGCTGCCCGGCGAGCCCGTCCGTACATGCACACCGCACACGGCACCGGGAAGCCCGGCGCGGCCGGGGCTCGGCCCGAGGCACGCTTCCGCCCTCGGGGCCGGGCCCCAGCTATGACAGTCGCCTTCTCGCGCACCTGGGCGCGCTCACAGCGCAGACCCCCCGCCCGGGCTCCCGGCTGCACCTCCTCCCCACCCCCGGCAGTACCCCCCGCAGGTCCCCCGGCGGCGCCCGCATCCGCAG